>SCDS01000375.1:0-71112 GCA_004149465.1 Drosophila nigromelanica
CACACACACACACACACACACACACACACACACAGTGAAACACAAAGAGTGGCAGCGCTTTGCCCCCAATATGGAAAATAAATTCTTGATTAACTTTTAAACTAAAAGTATGACCGCTATGAAATTTTCAGCACTCAACAAAAATATTAAAATCTATGTGCGAATGCTTTACGAGAATACAATAAACTAATTTATGGTGGGTCTTAAAATCGATATTAATGAAAAGGGGTAAGGTATCAAAAATCAAAAATTTTCTGCTTAGAAGGCTTAGAAGAATCGAGAGTCGAAAAGATTAGATCTCTAGTAGTAGATGGATGGACGCACAGACGGATATGGGTAAATAAACTCAGTTCTTGATCATCGTCCTAATCAAGAACAAATATACTTTATAGGGTCGGAGATGCTTTCTTCGGCCGGTTACACACATTTCATTAAACCCTGTTTAGCCATTTTAATGGGTTCAGGTAATCAAAATATTAATGTCAAATTAAAATGTAAGTTATGATAATATAAAAGCCACAAATACACTAAATTTTAATAATTTAATTATACATGTTTTTTATCAATTGCGATAAATCTATCTATCTATTGATACTTTTTTTTGTTTGTTTTATATTATTCGATATTTGGATTGTTCTATTTGTTGAGTGTTAATACTATAGTTGTCTAGTATAACTGCAAATAGAGTATCGCGCAGTCGTTTGCATCCGTGTTAATTCGATTTTTTTTATTAAGGAAACTCGCTCAAAATTCAATTTGCAGATTGGCCAAAACTTAAAGCGACGACGATGCAGCTCATGAATTTAAAATGAAATTAAAACGTAGCTCAAATATAATGACGCCAGCAACAACAACAGCAAAAGTAGCAGCAGCAGCAGCAGCAGCAGCAATAGAAGAAACAGCAACTGTAGCAGCAACATCAACAGCAGCAACATCAGCCGTGTTTCGTTCGTGACTGCAACTACTTAAAATTTTGCAGTTTGCTGAATGGAAAAGGGGAGAGGCAGAAATGTTTAGGGCAGGAGGACACTACTGGAAAACTACTGCTGCTGCTGCTGTGGCTGCTGCTGCTGCTGCTATTTGTGGGCGTCTGACAGCCAAGAGATTACTGTGCAGCACGGCAGGACTTAGTGATGTAAGCATTGCCAGACTGCTGCCGCCTCTTCTATCCCTTCTCCTTCTTCCTACCCCTCCTCTGGCCTCAATGCCTCAATTAAGTCGAAGCAAATAGCTGAACAATTCGTGTGGGCGAGGCAGCTGCTTGTTCAGACCATGCAAACACATCACACTGAGTAACAACTGCATCTGTCATTATAATACACCCACGTCCACACACAAATACACCTAAGCGCAGACGCCCACACCTACGCACACTCAAAGAAATCTAAATACTAAGCTTGGCCAAACTTTTGGTTACTTGAAAATTCAATTTTACGCAATATGCGCAAATCGTGATTAAAATCCTGTGCGTGCCGCTTGCTCATTGCATACTTTTGCGGCTGCCTCTCTGCCGAGTCGCCTCCAAGCCCCTCACACTGTGGGATAAATAAACGCTCATTGTTGCGTAAATTAATAACTCAAGCCTCTGCTTGAGGCTTTTGATTGCGGTGCCTGCTCGGCTTTTTATAAATTAATAAGTGAAGTGGCCAAGATAAACATCAGCTAGTCAACATCTAGATGGAACAATTACAAGCACACTTTTTCGAATCAATTTGTGAAATCAATTTGAAATTTCGAAATCAATTTGTGATATTTCGCATACAAACATTATGGGTTATATTTTTATTATGCTACCCACTTTATAAAGATAAAAATAAATTACTCAATTTGTTTAAGAAACAAACATTTTATGAACTATAGAGCGACTAGATGGAACCCTGAACTCTGCGCTTGGCTTGATTGTCTTCCAAACTAAAAGTATGATCGTTATACAATTTCAGGTTTTTTTTAAGAGTATTGAAATGTATGGGCAGACCAATTTGCCAGTCTGTAGTATTTACCAAAAAACCGGGTAAAAAAGTATAAATATCGATAATAAGAAACCGGAAAGGATTATCGATTATTTGAAATAAACTTGATGTGCGTATGGTATATACAAACTAAATGAGTCCACGATCAGCTTTCTTTTAATTTTTGACAAATTTTTATTGAACGAATTTTGTGTTTTAATTATTTTAATGTGCAGTGATTTTGAATCCCGAGGGTGGTATTTTTTAAAAGTTTTTTTTATTATGATTATTATTATTATTGCAGTATGCAGTTAGAAAATATAAACCAAGGTATTTAAGCAGTTAAGGAATTGAATTTTTGACCGGAAAAGTGCGAAGATGGTTAACAAAAAAATAGTTCTTGTAGTATTTCCTTCAATTGATTCATTTTCTTATTAACTAAGAACTTAACAACTACATTACATCCATGGACTAGCAATTTGTCTGTCTAGTGTGGCTGGGATTGTAATTCATTACAAATTTGCCTTTAACTATGCACTTTGTCACAGCCAACAGCCAGACAATAAGTTAGCAGCCCATTAAAACTGACGACTTTTTGCCACAGCAAGTGTGAATTTGTTCCACAGTGCTTACGGCGCTCCATAAATACAATGACTGAGAAAAGCTGCTGCCTACTTTCGGGCGCTGTCAGCGTAAAAACTATGAAAATGTGTTTTCAAATTGCGAAACAATTTGCTGACCGTAATTGAACTTTGCTGTTGCCATCGCCATCATCGTCAACGGCACATAAAGCAAACTTTGAGCGCTCATTTGAGTGGTTCAGCAACGCAAAAGTTTTCGGCGCACAGCCTGCGGCAAATGTTGGCCATCCGGATTCGGGTCCGGTCCTGGTTTTGGTGTTGGTCGCGGGTTCGTTTTTCAGGTTTGGGTTCGGGCTTCGGCGTTTTTCGCTTCTTGTGGCCATCGACACGGTTTTGGCCAATTTGCCAAACCCTTCTGCACTACTTCGGTGTTCATTCATTCGCAATGCAAATGCCGACGCGAATCTGAAACAAAACATTGCTGCATATCCTTTAATTGTATTCGCTTTTTGTTGTATTTTTGTGCATTCTTGTTGCAAATTTGTGTTGTTTTCCTTACTGCATAATTGTCGTTGTTTCCGTTTCCCTCCTCTCCGTCCGTACGCATGAATATTTCAACAGTCGTAAGTAGTCGGAGGCAGCGACTGCCCCAATCCGCAACTGCAACTGTTGAGGAGAAAGTTTTGAATAATTTATGCGCTACCACAGTGCCACAGCCACAATGCTCGCAGCTCGCTGCCTGCTGCCCGCTGCTCGATGCCAATTTTAGCCGATGCCAGACGTCTTTTTACTTGCTCTACTCTTTGGCATATTTCAGACCCACGCACTGGTCGACAACTTTTATTGCACTCGCCTTGCCGATAATGATGATTTTTACTTCAGGCAAAACTCAATAAGTACACCGCACAAAAATACCACACAAAAATATACACATGGTCACATATTATTTTCGTTTCTATATATATTATATAAAATGTGAAAATTCATCTAAAAGAAATTCAGGCGTATCTCTATGAATATGAATTGATCTAGTTCTATTAGTCTGTGCTTCTATCGAAATCCTAAAGAGTATTTAAATAAAATGCAGGAGTTTGAGATCAGCTTGGAGATCATAAGAACTTAAAATAAAATTGGGTATGTTGGCCGTTTTTGTATAAACATTTAAAATTCACTTTGTAAATTTTCACCACCCTTCCCAGTATATATTTATCAATATTGCATTAATTCCATCTTTATATTCTGGATTAAAAAAAAAATAATTCAAGATGACATATCTATGTATTCAAGAGAAAAAAGAAGTTAGAAAAATTTTGATTTTGTTAAATGAGTATGATAATAATAAAATTGAATCGAAAAGATCACTCTTATTAAATATAAATATTAAGTTTGTTTTTTTTTATCATTTTATCTATTTATTATTTCTTTTTCGCTATGCTTTAAATTGAAATGCATCTCTTATTTCTGCCAGTGCATTATCGCCTTGCCCACGCCCGCTATTTGTAGGGTGTAATTAGCCGCAAAGTATGCAACTTACAATTGTGCAATCAGCCATGGACATTGCTATCGCCAATTGCCTTTATTGAGACATTCTACCCTGCAGTGAGTGGGAGGAGGGGCGTGCTGAGAGGGCGGTGCCAACGCTTTTAAAAGGCAACAGCAGCCAACTGCAACATCAGGCAACAAAAGCAACGTCAGACGTTGCATGGAAAGATTTGTGTGGGTGTGTATAAGTGGGTGTATGCAAGTGTGTGTGTGTGTATGTGTGAAAAATACCACAATTTCAATTTCAAAGTATCCTTTTAGTGCAAAGGAAATGACATTTACGCGCTTTGTTGTGGTTTGCTCATGCATAAAACATTTTTAGTTTGTATTTTTCGCTTTTCTTTATTTATTTATTTTTTTTTTTTGCCCTGCCCAACGCACTCGTTGTGCAGTAGGCGTGGCAGTCGCACCGAGTCCTTCAGCTGCAGCGGCAACAATACAAAAACTGTTTGCATACCGTTTGGATATATGAACAAAGCACGATGAATGGCCACAAGGCGCGACTGCAGCTTAAAAAATTGAAAACTGAAAGCTGAAAAAAATGACCATAAATAATAAAATTGAAATAAAAACGGCAACCTAACAGTATTCAATAACATAACATCCGTGCTGTACGAATAAAAAATACCCTATTGCTTTTGATAGAGTATAAACGAGATGAGGTAAAATATCCTTTGAGTCAGATCAAATCACTTTATTGAGAAATTTAATGACAGCTATTTAAAATGATTACACATTTTTATAGATTTGGGATAGAATTGTATATGTGCTGGTCAATTTATTAGAATTCTCAAAGACAAATACAAATTGCATTCGCTTTGGGTCAAGAGTTGATTTTTATTTGTAAATAATCCTTACCTTAGCTTTTGCATACATAAATTGAATAATTACAGAATACAAAATACGATATATAAGTAAAGCTATATTTAAAAAGACAAATTTAAATTAAAAAAAAAAAACAATAAATAAAATGATAAATGTTAAAAATTCCAAATATGCGTTTATATAATTTATTATTTTTGTCATTGCAAAATTATATTTATATATTTATAATCGATTTTGAAGTTAGCGACAAAAATATAATTTTGATATTTAATGAAAAATTTGTTGAGTTGATCCTTGTTTATAAAAAAAAGAATGCACAAAAATTTTTGGAAACTTCTTTAACTTTGGCTATAACAATTTGATAGTTATAAAAAGTTGGTGCATATAGAAAAAAAACTGTTTTTGCATTAAACATTTTGTACCCTAAGCTTTATTACGGAACAAATTTCTTTATAACTGAAAACATTTTAATTTAAGCCAATTTCTTTAATACTAAGAACGATGGAAATTCAAAGAATAACTCAGCTGCTTTTCAACTTATACATTTATAATATACCCAACAATTGAAGCCATCAAGTACTTTAAATACAAGGGTACACGCACAAAATTTGTGTGTGGGTGTGGGTGGTGTGGGTGTGGCGGCACATTGAATTGTGTGCCAAGGTAAGCACAAAGAATAGAGTGGAAAGGGTTTTTGGGGGGAGCTCAGCGCAGTGGAGCATAGTCTAAATGGTTGAAAACTTCAGACAGTGAACCAGAAACGATTAAGCCTTAAAAAGTATTTTTTGGCATAGGGGCGTGTAAGGTGGGGGGGAAGATGAGGTTGGCAGTGGGAGTGGTAACAATGTGTAAGGTAACTGGTAACGAGGACATCTGCGAGCTGCAAACAATAAGTGACAAAAATCAATGAAGAACTTTTGTGGACCGCCGACGGCTGCTGCAAATGCGCTTCCTGTTTCCTTTATGGGAAGTGCCAACGGGATGCAGTTAGGACGGCAAATAGCATAACGGTAGGTGAGCTAGGGGACAGGGGGGAAAGAGAGTTGGCAACGTTTGACTGCTGCGCTCTGTGAATGTGGCGTTGGCATTTGTTGAATATCAACAGGAAATGCAGTGAATAAACACGTCGAGTTTGTTCGATTCGTTCAACAGTTGAGCATTGTGTGTGTACGGGTGTACGGGTGTGTGTGTGTGTGTGTTGCTTTGTGCTTGGATGAGAGTCACATTTTGAATGCTATTCAATTCAATTCGTTGCGATTCAATTCGATTCTCAATTTGAATGGCAACGCATCTACCGCTGTCAGCCTTTAGCTTTTAACTTCGGGCAATGTCCGGCAAATAATACAACATTTTACACAATAAAAGCGACAGCAACAACAATGCCAACAAATTTGGCACACAGCTCGTTGCGTAATTGCATTCATCAAAATGAATGCTATTTCATGTTCACTTTTTATACCCTGTGCATATTAAAAATATTTTAAAAGAAAGGTCTAATACAGCTGTGCAAGTATATGTAACAGGCCGACTTTAACATCTCCGATATATAAAATAGATCAAAACTCACGAAAGAGTTCAATTAAATCTATTTTTAGTCTTTGGTCAACTTTTTCCGTTTCTCAAAAGTCGATTCTTGAGCATATTTCAGAAATTAGAAAAACGATAAATATCGATTTTTTGTTTATGGATATTTAAGACTTGTGATAGCTCATCGATAACTATCGCTTCTTATATAATATATGAATAAGACTTGTTAATTAATCGTATATCATTGGTTTATTATAGATTTTGATTAACCAAATTACCCAAATTCGATTCTTATCGCTTTTAAAAATGTATTTTAGGAATTTGATTGACCATTTAAGACCCAACTATAGGATATATGCCAGTAGAGCACTTAAAATCTGACAATGACAACTTGGTATTTATTTTTTTTGGCTTTTGATTTTTCGAATGTAATCAAATTAAATGCAGTGCAAAAATTGTTGAACTTTTCAAAGCGCATACGTGTGTGTGTGTGTGTGTGTGTGTGTGTGTATGTGTATGTGGTCGTGTTGTACGGCAGATACCGGTTAGCTGGGCAGGTGCTGTGCTTAAAAGCATGCAATCATACCAAATATCAGATGCCATCCGCCCCAGTCAACTGGGCTCCGCATATGCCGCATGCAATTCGCCTTCATCATATTGCCCGTCGTCCATCAGTCAGCCAGTCAATCATATGAATCGTTTTCGTTTACGTTTCGTTTTCGATTCCAATCAATTTGTTTGGCATTTTTTGGCTGGCGTTATACAACCGTCAGGACAATCCAGCACCACCCGCTGACCGCCTTTCTCTCGCCCCAGCGAAATGCCAACACTCTCTGCCCCGCTGTGTGCTGCGAATATTCGGAATGACTTTTTATTTTTTTGTTTTTGCTAGTGCTGCTATTCGTTTTTCAATCGATTTTGTGCCACGATTTCAAATCACAAGCGCAAAAAACAAAAGAGAACAAGAGAACATTCCCATTGAGTCGCGTTTGCTTGTTGCATTTTTAAATACGGCTTGTTGCCGCTTAGTGGGTGGGAAGGGGATGGCTGAGAGAGAGAGAGAGAGAGGGGGGGGGGTGACAGTGGCCAGTGGCAATGGGGCAACGAATCCATCTTAGTTTTCACTTCCGACTGTCAAAGAAACTTCTTTTTAGTTGCTGCTAAGCGTTTCAGTTTTGTATTTGTAAAAGTCAAAGGCTAAACGATTGAAAACCCATTCGTACAGAGTACAAAGAGGGATGAGGAGAGCGGGCTTTTGAAAATATATACACTAAGCTACACGTTGTTTGTTCGTTTAAAGCATTAAGACTTAACTTGCTTTAAATGCTTTCATTTTAACTTCTAGTCAACCACTCCTAACTTTTTCAATTGCTGGTCGAAAATTAATATTTTAAATAAAATAATCATAAATAAGTGGTTAAGCCAATTTAAATTTAAGAAATATCTTTTTTTAAGTGTAGCCTCTAGAATAATTATAACGACCATAATTTGTCTAAAATTTTATTCATTTATGCATTTAAATCTGGAAACATAATTTTTAGTAAAATTTCATGATGAAAATATACTGAAAATTAATATTAATTATATCTAAATTTTTAAAGTAATAGGACTTTGTCAAAACTGAATGGATCGTTTTTATATGTTTATTTATTTTTTTTTTTAATTTAATGGCGTCTTGGCATGTACCCTATAAATAAATTTCAAGGCAATAATTTTCAGATTGTTCAAATCGCAATACGAGCCGAATAGCGTATTCACTACCATTAATTAACATAAAAGAAAGTAAAATTAACTGCGATATTTCACATAATGCGGCTATCGATAAATACGATTAGACTGAATCAACGCCATTGTTTGCGGCGATCCTGAAGCTTTTGCTGCAATTGAGCCTTGGATGGCGGGAAATTTGGCCTTTGGAGTGGAATTTCGATTGTTGATTGATTTGGTTTCTCGACACTCGGATGGGAAGTCACACGTGGTGTTATAAAGCGCGCTGCAGCTGTTCCTGGCTTGATCGATATATTCTTCTCTGGACTCGGAATTTTGTTCGTATGATGTCTGAGATTCACTGTCGACTGCGATAGGTGACAGTTAGCTATATTCTTTCGACGATTTGTCGCATTGTTTGCCTGGACCTGGGTTCGCCCGAAAATATTTTTAACGTCTGCATTCAAACTACTGTCCGCAGAAGTCGAACGCTTTATGTTGCCCTTAATTCGTTTGTCGATGCAGTTCTTGATTAGATCCTTGTCGTGTGTCTGTTGCTGTTTGCCCTTGCGCAATTGAGCTAGCTCCTTTCGTAGCTGCGTGCGATCGCCCAGCTGCTCTGGCGGCTCAATCCCATGTTTATCACGATAATAATCCGTAATAACAGTGCGCATCGTATTCTGGCCAATCACAAACTGGCGCGTCATTAAAAAAAATATTTTCACTTTGTAGGCGCACGTCGCACAAATGCAAGCCGGGAGATCGGGCATGGTATGGAATTGCTTAGGGAAATACATTTAATATATATTTTTTATCATGTTAAGAGGTTGCCACTCACAAACTGTAGGGAGGTGCGCTGAAAGAGAACGCGGTAGCTGCCTATTGAAGGTTCAAATTCAAATTTCTGATGCTTATCCAGGTTGATCAGATGGCCATCATTCCGACAGCCGCACACCCTGCATATCTGCTGGTACTCCTCCAAGCTTTCTATAGCTTTTGGCACTGTTATATGTATTTTATCTCGCGCCAAAAGGGCATTCTTGTAGAATGCCTCATAGTCCTGCAAGCTGTATGAAAGCAAATAGCAATATTTTATTTTATGAACTGAAAGTCGGTTTTAAATATCCAGTTACATTGGGTATTATTATTATTGTTTTGGGGCAGTGCATGGTTGATGAAGACGGATCTAATCAAATACGAATAACATGTATGATATGGGGTTACCTATTGTCTTTAGAACAAATTTAAAAGCATTTCAATTAATTTATTATAATCAGTAAATAGTTACATTACAATTGAATAAAAATTTACATTTTTATCAAAACTTAATTTTATTTTTTAATTTTAGAGGAAGTATTAGATAAATTCGAAATACATTTGTATTGAAGTTGAACTAATAGAAAGTTGTTTACAAACCTAAAATCAACCTGACATGAAAACATAACACAACCTAACAATATAACTAACCTAATTATTCTAAAAAAATTGAACAGCTTTTGAAATGGTTTTTAAGAAGTTATTACAAAAGTCATCTAACATAAAAACCTAACAACAATATAAACAATATGAAGAAAAAATCACTCAAAATGGAATTTTATAAAATTTTGCAATTCCTAATTCATCTTCAACATTTCTTTAATTTGGCAAGTGAAATGGTTTGACATTGAAATAAATTCATAACCTTTTGGAAACTCGTTAAAAAACGTTTCAACTTAACGGTTATGAAAACTTAACGCTAATTGGTAATTTGCAACAAAAATCACCGCCCCAAATTGCTAAAAAAAATATTAAGGGAGAGTTAAAAGGATGTAGACAAAGGGAAGTGCCAAAGTCTATCTCTCTCCAACAATCTCCGTTTCACTCTCTCTATCTGGCTATGCTCGTTGAGCGGCAAAATGCGAAAGTTTTTAATTGACTTTTTCAATTACAGTTTAATTTTGTTGCAAGAAATTTGTTGGAACTGCCATTTGAAGTTTTCTGCTCTGACTGTGAATGTGCGAGCTAAAGAAGGATAGTAGAGAGAGAGAAAGATAAGGAGAAAGAATGAGAGAGCTTAGGGGCACCCACACAAATACACACACATACACATCGCTAATCTATCATTGTCCGCACATATGCATGTGTGGGTGTGTGTGTGTGTGCGTGTGTGTGAGTGCGCCTTCGCAATTTGCAAAACTTCAAAAACACGCACAGCCAGCAGCATCAGCCACACTCACATCCCGAACAGAAGCCAGCAGTCATTCCGAAGCCATCACGAAAGGCAAAAATCTAAATTTATTTGCAACAGAAATTGTTTGCCAAAAAAGCGACTGTAAAATGGCAACTTTGAGAAACTCATAGAAACAGCGAATCAGAGAAAAAAGGGGGTTTGTGGGTGAGTGACAGCGAGACCTCCCATGGTCAGTTTAAGTCACGGGCCACGATAGAGAAAATTGAATGAAAAGTGTGAAAAGTTTGTAACTTACCTCAATTTTTTGTCCATGATGTGTTTGTTCAAAGTTTGCTCAGTCAGTCTCTATCTACGTCTCTTTAGATCTGTCTGTGGCTTTACCTAATAGACAGAGATTAAAGTTAGGGTATTAGCACGTACATCACATAATAACATCTCATGTAAATGAAATCACGAAAATTAGCCGCCCCATTCAAACATCGCCCATTGAATTATTCAACTCGCCAGCACATGATGCATGTGCTGCTGATAGCAGTTGGGTTTATGGCCATTGAGATTGGGTTTGGCCAGCACATGGCTTGCCGTGAAAAAAAAAACAACAGAGTCTGGTTGCCAACCAAAGCAAACATGTTACTATTTATCTTGCAGCATACAAAGCGCAAAAAAGCGAACAGGCAAACAAAAAAGAGGAAAAAATATTCAACAACGAAAAAAAGGAAATCTATTTTTGTTGGCTTACCGAAAATTAAATACCCTTGCTGGCAGATTCTTTAAATTTTTTTTGTTGCCAGATGTAAAAAATGTATAATCGAAAGAGCAAGTTAAATTAAGTTCCTTCTCGTTTTCTAAACGTTATGATTTATTTAAATATTTTTTTTGGTCAATCAATCGATCGAATCAAAATTTTATTTTCGCTGAAATAATCTTGGATATTTATTTTCCCCTGTGGACGGTGAATTTTCTAAAAATTATCAAAACATTTGCTTAAATAAAATTACCAAAATTTAAAAAAAAAAAAATAAAATTAATAAATAGGAACTAATTTCCGAATATTTTGTCAACTTTTTTCACCACAATTTAGCATTTATGTATCAACAATTAATAACATATTTTTTTTATTAAAAGGTTGATTAGCTTTGATCTTGAAAGTTGAGTCTTGATTAAAAAAAACAGTTTATTTCAGACTAAATTTTCGAATAGTTTGAGAAATAAAAGATATTAAACTGATATTGTTAAATATATATAAGTTTTGAAACAGACTCATAGAAACTTCCCAGCCTGCCATTCTGATCATATATTATATACATATACATGTACAAAATGGAATTAACAATAACTCGATTGGAGTATTAAAATGTATTATCCCAACAAAAACGTAGCATGCACAGAACGAAAATTATATATTATGCTCTCAGTGTAAATGTAATTGTCCATAATATTTCAAGTGGTTCAATGCGCCTATAAATCTGCCCGCTGATTTGTGCCGATTGAAAGTCGTAAACTTCGATGCACGGTTCGAATGCGAATATACATACATATGTACAAATATATATTCGTATATCGGCACTTGTGCAAATACACTTATAGTCATATCTTGATTGTCTGAACTTCGCGTGGAGCGAAAAGTTTGTCGGCACCAGCCTGGGGAAAGCGTATGACAAAGGGAACGACGGGCGGCAATAAAAGAGATACGAGTTGCCAGCATAAAACAACAAAAGCCCGAAAATGAATGAGTTTCACGGCAGGTGGAAATGGAGGCGATGCGATGCGAGGGCGTGGCATTGTAATGCCCCAGGATTGAGGCCGGATTGGAGGAGAGCTATTGGCCAGCAGTCTGTCTGGAATTAATCCCGGGCGTGCACTTTTGCCCAGCCTCACCTGTGCGAACAATGCGTGAGGATATTGTGGCAATGGATTCGAGTGCGTTGGGATTTTAATTGAAGAACTACACAAATGCCAT
The DNA here is from genome assembly GCA_004149465.1 of Drosophila nigromelanica. Classification (NCBI taxonomy): domain Eukaryota; kingdom Metazoa; phylum Arthropoda; class Insecta; order Diptera; family Drosophilidae; genus Drosophila; species Drosophila nigromelanica. The sequence continues at coordinate 12,262 of SCDS01000375.1, forward strand.
GTTGGTGTAAGACGGATTTTATCCGTACCGTACCTGCCGTGTCTGGCCCAGGATTTTTCCTCCTTCTACATCAGTGGCTTAGATTACGGCCGCTGGGGCCAAGGCTCATGAGTGCAGCCGTGGAACTTATTGCTCACCTGCTTAACGGGTTCTTCTTGGGGCTTCTGTTGGCTGTGTGACTTGTGAAATCCTTGAGTCAATCTACTGCTTTAGTCTGCTTTTGTAAATTCCCTCTCTCCCTCTCTCTAGGTGTAACAAAAATATATAGAGAATCTTTGGTATTTTTGTTTGTAAAATGATTGTGTTGTTTCCATTCTACTGTTAAAATGAGAATAGATACGTTCTCTGGGCTGACATTTGGAATATGCCAAAGCCTGCTAAAGCTCTCATTTACATATATCCATACGGTAGTATGATGGCCTAAAGAAAAAACTTATACGCTTATAACCATAGTTTGTAACTTGATTTGTCGCCTTTTATGCACGTATTCGCAATTCCTTTTGGCAGTTTATACCCTGTATACTGCTGCGAGGGATATAATGAATTGGAAGGCAATGAATATTTTTATCTTTTTACCTGTAAAGTCGCTTTCTTACTCCTACATTTTTATATGACTAATAAAAAATGCATTTCTCATATATACAACAAATGGATACTAGCATTAAACAATAAGTACGAGGTGTAACCGACTGCGCAATACTCGTTCATAGTATACTATAAACAATTGAAAATTGTAGTAACTATTAGAATTATTTTAAAAAATCTTTTGAATAAGTTCACTCGAAATCAAAAATATTGAACATTTTAACTGTCGCGGGAATACTAAATAATATATTTATTTCATTTTGTTAAAGAATAAAAAATAAATATCAATATCTTGCAACCTATTACATGTGTATGCACTTATTTGGAAACTCGGGTCTGGTTACTGGGTATCTTGGAGACGAGCAGTTTGTTGCCTTCATTGTCTTTGCCTGTGCTTTCTCTGGGTGTGTATGTTTGTGTGTGTGTGGCACTTATCACACTTATCTTCCGCTCAGTGCCCTGAGTTGTTCTCCGCAAACGGCTGACATTCCGGGCATATGCCAGTGACAGCAACGGAAAGAAATGCAAAGCGCAAATGGCTATGAAGATGGCTCTGGCCATGGTGATAGCTGTTCGTGGATGTTTCTACCTCAGCTTGTTACTCAGCTTGTCAGGGACATGCAGTATTTATTATGTAAATATTGGCAACAAATCCTGTTGGCCCGTTAGGACTGATTGCCTTGACCAGGATTTACTTTGTAAATGAGGTTCTCCTTGCCATGGCCGTATCAAAGATGTTCTTTTGATTGTTTGCAGCATTTACGCGAAAACTATCAGCCGAAAGTTAAAGTATATTGGCCTAATAAATGTAAAAAGCCTTAAATTTTTTTGTTGTACGTATGTAAAAATAATGACAATTTCTCTTTATGAGCGAAAAAACATAAATGAAGTGAAAAAAATTGATATAAAAACGGTGTTACTATGACAATCAATCATTTGCAATGGTGACAAGTATCAATTTGCCAATATGCTTGTACACATGTATCAATATTGGCAAATGCAAGCCCACAACAAAAAAAAAATAATACTTTTACGGCCTTTAGGTTTGGTTTGTGTACCTTGTTTTTGCTTGTTTCGCACACTGCAATTTTGATAGAATCTGTATTAATAAATTCTAAAGTTGCCTTATATTAATACAAAATGACTTTAATTAAGTGTATTTTTACGAATGAGTGGTTCTGAGTAAAATATTCATTCGTTATTCTGCCTCGGATAGGCATCAATTTAGAGAACAGCTAAATTTAAATTTTTTATTTAAGAATTCTTGAAAATTACTCGAGTGTTTCAGTAGCTTGCTTCTTATTCTTACTCATAACCTACTATAAAAGTGGTAAATTATTTCTATTACTTTAGCTTTGCCTATCAAAATATTTATGGGTACAAATGAGTTTTATGTATGCTAAACAAATGGGTACTTAAAATAGTACTCACTCAAACAAATTCTGCTACTTATCTGTGAATCTCGCTTTTGAGACTATCGTAATCCTTGCGTTATGGCATCCTGCACTTAATGTGCCGTAGACTTTTTATGTTTACGGCGAGCTCAATAAACTGTTTCCACCTCTTCTCGGGGCATAGTTCAAATTAGCGTTCATTAATTAGACGCTCTGCAGATTGACGTTTAAAATAATGCGACATGTCCCTGGGGCAATTAGTTCCCTGTCCTACCGGCCTGACGGAACGGGGATGAGGATGGGGACGGGGAGTGGTTGATGCTCATTCGTTACAGTTTTGTTGTAGATAATTATCGCAGCTTTTGGCGCTCAAGTGTCAAAGTTTGTACGAAGGAGTCCTTCAAGTCTGGGCTCTATTAAATTACGGAATACCATATTTTTGGCACTAGCTCTTGCTCTCTCTCTCTCTCTCTCTCTCTCTCTCTCTCTGTCTTCCTTGCTTTTATAGATCATTTGCTGCATCATTACGCATACGCCGTGTGTGTCGTTGGCTAATCCTTTGCCTGCCTGTCGACGCCTAAAGATTTTTTCATGTTGTCACGTCCCACAAATCGCAATGGCATTTTTCTTGCTTGGCACGCACTCACGGCCACATACATCACTGTCTGCTTCTGTTCATCATCGCCCCCGCCGCTCCACACCTCCACAGCATACCAGCGTTAAGCCCGTTGCCGCTGCCCGCAGATATGGCCACATTAAATGTGGGCCACCGCGAAGCGGATGAAGCGTCGCTCCGGTTGCTGCCAATGCCGCCAGCAAATCAGTGTCCTTGCCTTGCCGTTTGGCATGCTGGCGTTTTATTTCACTTGCTTTTAGCAACAGCGTCCTTCTCGCTCCTATCCTGCACACCCCTGTGCGGTCGTCCGTCTCTGTTCGTCGCCTCATAGTGGGCACTATAATTCTATTATGGCTGTAAAGCAATTTTATTTCTGGCTGTTTGTTGGCCCGTGCCGCCCCGTTTAGCTTTCATTTTCACATCTGCGCTGCCATTTTCATTTTCATTTCGCATTTTTACGCTTTGTGCCTGGCTTTGTCGCGTCCATAACACGCCCAGCTCCAGCTCCACTCTATCCTAACCAGCCCAAGCCCAAGCCCATCCCTAACCATTACCCAGCGAAGCTGTCATCATCAAATTACGCTCCGCTTTTGTCTCGCAGTTTTGTTTTAATGCGAAAGCACAAAACCAGCTACTGCGTTGCTTTTACATTTGCTTATGGCGTTGCTGTTGTTGTGCTGCCGTTTCTAATACCCTTTACAAACGGGCCAAAAGGGGTAACTTAAAATTGTGCCAGCATATCGCAACAATCCCAGAGAATTTTACATCTGGAGAAAACAACTGAGTGCAAAATAATTATTATTAGTTTTTTTTTGTTAAACAACTCAAGCAGTTTTGAACAACGATGATCTGCATGAGATTTTGTTTTTTATTTATTTATGTTTTTGTGTACTTAAAAAAAGGAAGGTCAATTAGTTTGGACGGAACTGTTTTAAAATTTTTTTGTAAAAAATTGTATAATAAACAGCCTTAGGAAATTGTCAAGAATAATGATGTTTGGGCTTGTATACAGTATAATGCCAATTCCTTTCAATAAAAACAAACTTAAAAAAAAAATTTAAGAAAATATGAGAAATAATCAATAATAATCAAAAAAAAAAAAAAATTTAGTAGGGCTGTTATCGATAGCTTCGGCTTGATATAGCTTTTACCAAAGAAAAAAGTGTTTATACGTGTTTAAAATGTGACTGTATTAATTAAAAATACAAATTACTGTAAATAGTTTTGACAATGGTGATAATCGACTATTGATGGTATCGAGTGGAGTTATTATCGATAGCTTTGTTTCAAACTATATGTATGTATGTATGTTTACAGTTCTTACACCTTAAATTTCTGCTTTAGGGTATTTTTTAGACCTCACTCTTCTTGAAACTTGCTTTATTTGTCATTTTATTAGTGGCCAATTTAAATTGGCCATGCCCAACCCCTTTAGTTATCTCTCTGTAACTATCTTTAACTGATAGCGTCGGCTCTGATCTCTTGCTTTCGCACTTTTGCACAATCTCTTTGGCGCGCTCTTTGAGACCATTTTCGCTCTCTCCATATCCCTCTCTCTCTCTCTCTCTCTCTCTCGCTCTCTCTTATAAATCACACATACGCCGCGTCGATCGGCTAACGAATCCAGAAATAAACAGCCGCCAGTCGTTGTGGAAACGCGTGCGAAAGCGATACAAAGCGGATACTTTGAATATATATACTACGTTCATGGCTGCCTGAATGGGACATCCACAAGTCAACTGGAATTCGATATCAAGCGAGAGCAGCTGACATGGCCGAGCCGATAGATAACCGAGCACAAGATGCGATCGTCAACAGTCTGAATAACGAGGTGCACACGCTGAAGGAACTGCTGCGGGAACGGGACAATGAATTGATCAAATTGCATCGGGAAATACACAAGTTAAAGGTAAGAATACTCTCAGAAACAAGGAATCTTAGAGAGACCTACCAAACTCGGATTGTACATAAACTAACGAGGAAATCAGTTTCAAAATTGGAGGAGCTACAAGGAATCAGAAAATAATTTGTAGGTAGCTACTAGTTAAAGACCTACAAAGGAATTACTGAAAAGCAAACAGGAAAGTAATAAGTAACTAGTAGAAAACTAATTAGAAGCTAAAAGGTAAGGTATAGTAATAGACAAAATAATCCACGAAATACAAATTGGGTATCAGAAAAGACAGAAGTCGAAGATGTGAGCACGGCAGGTAACAATTTAGGATACAGTAGGGAAATTTTAGAGTAGTACAAGAGAACTACTTAAAAAAAACAGGAAACAATTAGAAATTTATACTAGTTATTTGTACTAGGGCATCCGAGAACTACCTAAGCGTCTGAGGTTAGGAAAAACTCAAAATGAGAACTCCGACGCTTACTGCTAGGAAATTCATCTAAAAAATGCTAGGAAACTGTTTTAAGCAGAAGAACTAGTGCACAACAAATTGAAAAGCTGCATCGGCTAGTTCACATGCTGAAGTCCGCTGAACAATAGAAAACAATGTAGAATGCAAAAAAAAATTAAGCGGGTGCTGGAGAACTACTTGAGTCTTGGCCGCCCAAAGGGGCAGATGTCCGCTGTCATTGTGCATCGTTTGTTTGTTTTGTTTGGCGTTTGTTTTGTTTGTTTATTGTTGTCGCGCCGCAGATAACGGCACAGCAACACCAGCAGCAACAATTTCCGTCCGTTTGCTACGTTTTTTTTTTCGACTAATTTGTATTCGTTTTGTATCGCAAAGTATCTAAAAAATACACACACACAGACTCGTATCAATTGCGTCGCACGGCGTTATCTCGAGCACAGCAGCAGCCGCAGCTAAGTACCAGATACCAGATATACTATATATAATAGACAACAGGCAACATTAGATATTGTGTAGATACTGCCCTGCCCTATGCCCTCGCACCGGTCCGGTGATATCTAGTCTAATGCTTTGTGGCTGACATTCGGTTAGGTTCTAGCTACGTTCAAAAGCTCTTGCAAAGGGTATCCTCATTTTGTGGTATACTGTGTAACATTTTTTTATTTCATAATATATGTTTTATATGAGTGGGAAGCGATCGAGCTGAATCGATATAGATAAATATATCTGCATTCCTGTGACTTGTTTCATCGGACTGTTTTCCTTAGAGAAAATATTTTTTACCTAATTGTGAAGATTTTATATGAACAAACACATTCAAGTTTTTAAATATTTAGAGTTTATTTTTAAAGTTAACAATTTATAAATTATGCATGATCTTTTATTTAGTTAAATTTGGCACATAGAGTATGTTTTATACTATGATCAGATAGTTATACTTTCTATCTCTAAATTCTAAAGAGTATTCAATCGTCGTCAGTCCAATGTTATACCTACTTTCTGGTTTATTTCGTACTTGAACAGCATTCGGCATTGCTCATCGCAGCCGACGGTCACCGTCTGTGTGTGTGTGCGTGTGTATCTGAATTGTAAAGCATTTTTATTGAGCTAAGCGATTAGCACTTCTGCGTGAGATTTTCATAGCGCCATTGCGAGCTGAGTACGCAAAGAGGCAACACTCAGATACAGAGACAGATACTGAGATCGAGATAAAGATACAGATACACTTGGATTTGTTGCTGTGCGTCGCTGTCGCTAATTGCCGGATCAGCATCGGCTTTACTTCGACTACGACTTCAGTTGGACTGGACGTCGTGCGTTTAGCCGTTTACCCCCTCAAGCTGCTGCTGCCCCTCATCCACAAGTTGCTGCGTGCTCTGCTTTTGCTGGGTGTAAATAAAGACCATGCCATATTCCATAATTCCCGAATGCCGCCAGCACGCGCGCTCCAAAAGAGAATAAAGCAGACGCCACAAAAATAAAAATAAAAATATTGTTGTACCCTATTAGCATGAGTTGAGAATACGCGACTTGAAGATGCCCTGTGTAATTTACATAGATTTATGTTAAATTATTAAAATATTCTAGCTTTGGTTTTCCCGTTGTGAAGAAACGTAGCTTAGCCAAAAGTTATTTTTCACACCAAGCATTATATCCAATATACCCATTCAGCACTTAATAATAGGGTATACAAGAAGAGTGCGCAGACAATTTTTGAATTGCTAATTTTTATGTAAATAATTTGTAGCACAAATTTGTGTGGCCTAGGGAATGGCTGGGAGTCGCGACTTTTTGGCTTATCTAGTATTTTTTTTGGCTATATATATACATATATAAGCTCATATGAGTGGTATTCAGATTTGGTAGCGTTATCTTTACGCCTTTTCACATATTGGGGTCAGTTTTTGCATGCTATTTGCGCGCCGTTCGAGATAAGCTGACACGCACCACAGCAAACTGGCCCACTTTGGGCGAAGGTCGTTCCCATTCCCCCCGTTCCCCTAGTCCCGCTCCACGCCCCCATCTTTGTGGCTGTTGCAAGGCACGTGCGGAGTTCATTGACTGGGCGCTTTAATTGATTCTTGGCTGCATCACATGCGCCGCTGATTGGACGCTCAATTGGCGGCGAATTGATTAATCGACGCCTCTCAATTGTCGTTTCGTTCGTTCGTTCGTTCGTTCAAATGCAGAGCGTGCTGCAGCAAACCACCAGCAACCATGTGAGCCTGTCCGGCCAGCAGTCTCCGCCGGAGCAGTGCGACGAGGTGACCAGCAGCCGAACGCACAGCGAAGTTTGCAGCACCTGCAGCCTGGTCAAGCCGGAGAAACCAGCGGATGAGGCCATTAAAGTTGATGTGGCTGCGCGTCCCAAGCCGCTGTCGGCGGCCATCAAAAAGCAGGGCGTCTCCGCGGAGAGTTCGGTGCAGTCCAAGCAGCAATCCTACAGCGTTTCTATACCCAAATATGACAAGGATTTCAGGTGAGCTGCACACTACACTAGTGGGTAATATGGTAACAACTCCTGTCATATTCAGCGCCAAGCAACAGATCAAAGATGCCATCATGGACAATGATTTCCTCAAGAACATTGATGCCTCGCAGGTGCGCGAACTGGTGGATTCCATGTACTCGAAGAGCATCGAGGCGGGTGAGTTTGTCATACGTGAGGGCGAGGTGGGCGCCCATTTGTATGTCGCCGCGGCGGGTGAATTTGCTGTGATGCAGCAGGGTAAGGTCCTGGACAAGATGGGGCCGGGCAAGGCATTCGGTGAGCTGGCCATACTCTACAATTGCACACGCACCGCCTCCATACGTGTGGTCAGCGAGGCGGCGCGCGTTTGGGTGCTCGACCGACGGGTCTTCCAGCAGATTATGATGCGCACCGGGCTGCAGCGCATTGAGAATAGCGTCAACTTCCTGAGGTCGGTGCCGCTGCTGCGCAATCTCAGCGAGGAGCTGCTGGCCAAGATTGCCGATGTGCTGGAGCTGGAGTTTTATGCGGCGGGCACGTACATCATACGCCAGGGCACGGCTGGCGATAGCTTCTTCCTCATCTCCCAGGGCAATGTGAGGGTGACCCAGAAGCTGACGCCCGCGGCGCTGGAGGAGACAGAATTGCGCACTTTGAGCCGTGGCGATTACTTTGGGGAACAGGCGCTCATCAATGAGGACAAGCGCACGGCAAACATCATTGCCCTGGCGCCGGGCGTGGAGTGTCTCAGCCTGGATCGGGATTCGTTCAAGCGACTGATTGGCGACCTGTGCGAGCTCAAGGAGAAGGACTATGGCGATGAGGATCGCATGCTGGCCATGAAGCAGGCGCAGGCCAAGAGCGAGGAGTCCTTTGGTGCGCAGGCGCAACAGGAGTTTCCCGACCTAAAGCTAACCGATCTGGAGGTGGTCAGCACTTTGGGCATAGGTGGCTTCGGACGCGTGGAGCTGGTCAAAGCGTATCATCAGGGCCGCGAGGACATCTTTGCGCTGAAGTGCCTGAAGAAGCGGCACATTGTGGACACCAAGCAGGAGGATCACATCTATAGCGAGCGCAGCATCATGCTCAGCTCCAACTCGCCCTTCATCTGCCGCCTGTATCGCACCTTCCGGGACGAGAAGTACGTCTATATGCTGCTGGAGGCGTGCATGGGCGGCGAGATCTGGACAATGCTGCGCGATCACGGCTCCTTTGAGGATAACGCAGCGCAGTTCATCATCGGCTGCGTCCTGCAGGCGTTTGAGTATCTGCACGCGCGCGGCATCCTCTACCGTGATCTAAAGCCGGAGAACCTCATGCTGGATGAGCGTGGCTATGTGAAGCTGGTCGATTTCGGGTTTGCCAAGTATATCGGCAACAGCAGCAAGACGTGGACGTTTTGTGGCACACCGGAGTATGTCGCACCCGAAATTATTCTCAACAAGGGACACGATCGCGCCGTGGACTACTGGGCACTGGGCATACTCATCCACGAGCTGCTCAATGGCGCGTAAGTGAGGATGAGGAATATGGTCCAACGAATTGATTCTTGTTAATACCTTTCTTACATATGGAACAGTCCGCCGTTTACCGCACCCGATCCCATGCAGACGTATAATCTTATCCTTAGAGGCATCGATATGATCACCTTTCCCAAGCACATCTCACGCTGGGCCGTGCAGCTGATCAAGCGCCTGTGCCGGGATGTGCCATCCGAACGTTTGGGCTATCAAACCGGCGGCATACAGGATATCAAGAAGCACAAGTGGGTAGAGCTAGCTTAGGCATCTCAAGGATCTACTTCAATTTCTTCTTCTCAGATGGTTTCTGGGCTTCGACTGGGATGGCCTGTCCAGCCAGCTGCTAATTCCCCCGTTTGTGCGACCCATTGCACATCCAACGGACGTGCGTTACTTTGATCGTTTTCCCTGTGATCCCAGCGAACCGCCGGATGAGCTTTCTGGGTGGGATGCGGACTTTTAGCCCTATTTTCTAATATGCCCTGTGCCCATTCAAAATGGTTGCGAATGGGGGCTACCCACCTCATTTTTCTTAATCAAGACAATGACCAAAAGTTGCGTCGATGACAGAGACGATAGTAGCTAAAGATCAAACTCTTATTTATCGTTAGGTGCGCCCACATCTTGAAAATCGATAAATATTACTGTTAAACGATTAGTATACATGCATGTTAGATATCTTTTGCGAGCTAGAACCATAAAATTTGGATTGTGGGCGAGCTTCGGAATAGTTGTTTTCCGATAACTATAAATATCGATAGTTAGAAAACATTTTTTGATAATACATCGATTATTGTAAAAGCTAAAGATACAAAATTGTAGTTTCGCTGACAGCAAAGCACAGATCAAAATTCCTTTAAATTAAAAATAACTTCACCGATAACGATAAGTATCGGTAGGAGAGTCTAGGAGCTAGGGACACCAAACTATGATTTATAACACTGTTAATAATCACGAATGTATGCGACCTAGCTGGGTACAGGGTATCTCCCAGTCGGGCACTCTCGACTAGAGCTCTCATACGTTTTTGTTATTGTTGAACTTTACTTAACTTTGGACTTATCGCAATAATTAGAATTTACATAAAATTCCTACAGTGGTTGTTTTCGTTGAGGGTGGGATGCATCTCAAATCGGTTTTTTGATGTCGTGATCATTGATGGGTTTGCTGGCCGCCAACAGTTGGCACATTTTCATGCAGCGGCCGATCAACGGAAGGTAGATGGTCTCGCTGCCGGGCGTTGGTTCCGCCACCAGCTCGAGATTATCGGGTATGCGCTGAATGAACTCCGCGTAGCTCAGTTGCCGCTGTCGGCCGAAGCGAATTTTGCATCTGCGGCAATTGCAGTTGACCTCACGATGCTGATAGAAGGCGTAGCGGGCGCGATAGGCGGCACCCAGGACGTACGCGTTCGCCGGAATCTGTTGTCTGTACACGGTCGAATTGAAGACATCGGCAACAATCTGTAGAATGCGCTCATTGCTGGAACAACGGCCGGAGACAATGATTTTCGTTGCCGGCGAGAAGATTATGCCCATGCTGGCCGCCGTCGCACGATGAAGCATCAACTGGCCCTCGATAACAGCGCGTGCCTCAAAACGGGGCTCAGTAAACTGTCGAAGTCCTTGCAGCGCCTCCGTCGATTCGTCATCGATATCCTTGTCCCAGCGCAACGTGCCCCGCGCTTCTGGTATAGGCTCCATCTGATCGAAGTGTATGGCAATGTGACCGTCATTGCCAATGGGCGTGGCCGCTAACATTTCATTGAACAGCGACCAGTCGCCATTGGCCACCTCCTGGCAGACGCGTTCACGCACCTGGGCGCCATTCTGAAAGCGAAGTAATTTCATGTATTCACCGGGCGCCGTTGGGTGGCACAGGACGTTACCCTCGTCCAAGGTGGGACACTGCTTGAAGGACCCGATGACCTTGTCAGTATTGCCCAGGGATAACATCAGAAACATATTGTCCGGTTTTAGGCTAGACAGCATCGTGGAACTGGTGGCGGTGGCGGTGGCAATCATGCAGTCGGCTCGAAAATTCCAACGGCTCACATAATAATCGGAGATGTGGCCCTGCAACCGATGCGAGGCAATTGGCTGCATAAGACGCGACTCCAATTCGGGTGCACATGCCGTTAGGCACAAGGGCGACCACGTCTTCGTAGTGATATCCAAAAGATTCATAAGCGAGCCATCCGAGTACTCAATGGAGGCAATGTTGCCAATGAATAGCGATGCCAGAAAGCTGCTAATTAGCGAAATACGCACGGTTTTCTGATACTCTTCGGGATAGTCCTCATGGACCTTGCGTATCTCGGGTCCAGTCATCCGTACAGAAGCCCTTGAGCCGGTTATCTTTAGCATTTCAATGGAGCCACCAACCTTAGCCTCCATATCGTTGCACTGCCTCTCTATGGATCTATTCAGCCAATAGATTGTAGGCAGCGCAAAAGCTTTATCCGTTAGCTGTTCGTGCAGGCGCATTCGCGAATTTAGGCCGCAAAGTGCCCGATAGCCCGCCAACGACCAATAGATGGCGCCATTGTGATGCGCTGATCCGGCAATCGCAGCCACCGAGTGCAAATCCGCACCCTGCGACTCCAGACAATTTAGCAGCATATCCAGCGCCGTCACATACATCACGGGATTCACTTGAAACTCGTTCGGATCGGCGCCTTCATTCACACCATCTCTTGTCTGATATTCCGGCAAATCAACATCGTAGCGAATCACGGCGCTGAATGTCATCTGCAGTTCGGCATTCAAGAGAACCGCCTCCAGGCGATCAATACCCAGGCTGATGCCCAAGTAGCTGTTGCCGCTGTAATCAGGTCTGCGTCTGTGACACATTGTGTTGGAACCAAACGGCAAAATGCGATTTGAAAGCAATCTGAAAATTTGGAATTTTACAAAAATAACAACTGCCTGCTCTGACTTCTGGGCGGTAAATAACTCTATATCTATCCTATAGCTATAAGCTAAAGTTATAAGGATTGTACCGCTTTCATTTTTAAATAACATAACTTCGGTTATAGTTAACTTAAGTCCATCCAAACTTTACGTTTTTCTCCAAAGCCAAACCAAATTTTTGAAGGATTTAGAACATTGCAGTCGGGCATTACCGATCGTTATACTCGCTATGGTCTTAATTATTATTGTTATTTTTGTATAAATATTATAATTATTATAAATATTTTTAAAATATAAATTAAGAAAGAAAGGGACTATTGAATATAAAGCAGTTTATAATTTTATATTAGCAGCTCTTTAATAATTTACCGAGCTTTTGATTTAGTTTTTATTCTTATATAATTCATTTTTTTTTTTGTAACATAACTGAAACACTTTTCCACTTTTCTATTACAATATAGAAATCGATAATTGAAATTTACGTTCTGCAAATTATTGTATTGATCCGATGTGTTAAGTAGTTTGTGATCGTCGCTGTTCGGTGATCTTGAACTGGAGCAGCACCACCAAATAGGTGGCCATAAAGGAGATGTTTGTGGTGATCAGTTCACGATTGATGTTCGCATAGCCATCGAGATTCATAATGGGCGGATTCTTATTAATGGCAACCAGCAGCATGTCCACCTCCTTCTGCGTGGCCGTGTCCACGGCGGTCAGATTGATGTTCAGCAGCTTGGTCTGAAAGTCCAGGCCCACTTTGCGCGAGGCATAGTGCGCTTCATTGCAGATGATGTACAGTAGACACATGCAATAAAAGACGATGACAAAGAGACCCACCTCCTTGTAGGTGGCGCCATGATCGATAATCTCACTAATACTACCATAGGTGGCGATGATGCTGGTAAAGAAGATCACCAGACAATACATGCCATACATATTCGAGTATGCACGTCCCAGCTGCTGCATCATGTGGCTCAGGTCCACCCACAGATGCCTGTACTCCACCAGCTTCTGGGCGGGCTTATCACCCCGTATCGTCGCCTGCAGTGCATCCGACAAGGCGCGACTGGCCGTGCCAAAGGCATTGCAATTGATGTACCACAAACTACAAAAGCAGTTCAACATCGCTATAATCGGATAATAGGCGAAGGTGTACCACAGTTTAAAGTCCGGCTGTAGAAAATACTGCGAGAGATTTATGGCGATGCTCAGCAGCCAGGAGAAGATGCACAGGGCATAGGTCACCGGATAGAGATTCGGAAAGACAATCGGTGAGCCCGTGGTCTTGAAGAACTTGTACTGATAGTTGGTCCACATGTTCTTAAAGATGGCCACCTGTGGTCCATGCCGCCAGCTGGCCACGGGCAGCAGAAAGTTGGTAAACAGTAAACTTATGAAGATGACATTGTAGATAGCCTCATCAAAGCGTTTATCCGGGCTGCTGATGAAGTTTTTCACACGCTCGCGCAGCACCAGCACCACAATGGTCGTCTGGCAGCTGTAGATGAAAATGGCCCACATGACCTGCTTGGAGGTCCACGAGTAGCCAGTTCTCGGTAGATTTTTTATTGGCGGATTGCGATGTAAGGGCATCACGCCCATGATCTGGAACAGCACCAACAGACTCTTCGTGGTGTCGTAGAAGGAATCGTGTTTGTCCAGCTCGAGCGGATCATCCACAGTGTCCGGCTTGCGTACATAGACATCATCAATTGCATTGCCGCCGGCCAGCACCTTGAGTTTTTCACGATAGCGCATTTCATCCTCGAGAAATTGCCGTTGATTGGGATTCAACATGGGCGCCACCTTGCCCGGCGGCGTCAAACCGCGACTGACCGCCCAAAAGGACATGGCGACACAAGAGCTTGGTTAACACCAGGCAACAACGATGCGTCAATCCTGTCGAGCCTTTTATATGGTCGCTCGGCTGCTATTGACTTTTGATGGAAAAGCAAACAAAAGTGCGAAGGCCGCCCACGGGGCGTGCCTCTATTTGCTATTTCCATTAAACATGGTCACGGTATATTGTATATGAGCTTGTGCCTGTGCCTGTGCCTGTGCCTGAGGCCTGGTTTGTTGTGGTCATTTGATGTGGAGCGGCTTCCTACCCATTCCAGTTCCTGCTTTGTAAACGTTTTGCTGACAAAGATCTGAACGGGTGCCCAGTCGAGGAAAGGACATGGCGTGAATAATGCTCCGCCTCTTTGTGCCTGTGTGCGTGTGTGTGTATATATATGTGTGAGTTTGGGACAGAAGGTACATAGAATGCGCTTAATTTGCCGGAAATGAAAGTTTAACGATGTGTAAATGCTTACGACTGTCCGATAGAGGTTCACACTAATGACCAATAAAAATGTGCCACCGTTGACCCAATGAATGTAGTGTCGGCTCCAGCCCAAAATTCCTCTTCGTCTGCTCCGATGTGAGTGTGTAATCCTGACTTTTGATCCATTTCTGGCTGAGCTATTCAAGACCAAAGTCAATCTGTATCTTGAGGCCGCCTCAAGCTTTAAGCCAACTGTCTAGTGAATCAACAGTAAAAGCAACAGCAGCTGGCAGCTGCTTTTGGCAGCAGCTCAACATGCAGCACACACATAGTACACTCATTCATTCACACACACACACACACACACACCCACTCACTGCACACACACTCTCTGCGCAGTCAGCAACATTTGAAATGTGTTTAAAATAGACCAGGCGTTTACTTCAAAGGCGGCATTTAATTCGGCAGGCTTTCCAGGATAACTGTTGCCTACTTTTTGGGGCTTTTTACACTTGCAGCGATTGTAAAATAATTGTCATTAAATGAGCAACACTACTTCATAAAGATTTGTTGCCCAAAACAAGAGCATGAAAAATTATTTTCATTATAAACATTTTTTAAACTTATATCAATATCAATAATTGATTTAAAAATAAACCATTTTCTGGTTCTAAATTTAAGAAAAACATTACGAACTAGTAAGAAGAATTAGTTCTACATATTTTTTTAAGAGACGAATAAAAATATAAGTCAGACTTTGTTTTTCTGCAAAGTTTTAGGTAAAATCGTAAAAGCCTTGCAATATTAATTTAATCGTAATATATTCTTCACAAGGCAGTGAGAAATTGGAAAACAATATAATAAATATGTAATATATTTGTATGTATACATATAATATTATAAATATTCTATGTGAATGAGATCAAAACTGTACTAAATTAATTTAAAAGTTAGATGCACCGAATGAACGAAGAAAAATAAGACTTTGACATAAAATTTGACAATACAAAAACACCCACCTAAACAACATAAACTTTTCCCACCTGTTTTTGCTTGCATTTGTACTTAAAACAGTGAATCTCACAGTCGAGCGCTGCCGCCTGCAACTCTTAATTTCTCCCATGTTTGCATTGCATCACTTGTTCCTCTTTTTCTCCTTCTTTTTCTTCGTCATGCTATTGTTGTTGTTGTTGTTGTTGTTGTCGCCTTTGCTATTTTCATTGCAATAGTTTGGCAAACTCTGCTTTCGTTTAATGCGAAAACTTTGAAAACTAACGACGAGTAGCACCAAATAAATATAGTGTTTAGCTTGTTTTTTATGGCAGGATGTGCAGGATAAACATTTTGTGTGACATAATTGCAGCCAAGTTGGCCGGAAGATGTGCACAAATTTAAAACAACCAAAAACCCTTGACCGAACTTTAAGCTAAAATTTTGCTAACTCGATTGCATTTAGAGCTGGGTACGTGAGCAATTTTTTATCAACATATTTATTATGATAAGAATACAATATGTATATTCCTTACTAATTGTCTACCCAAAACTTCGATGGAAAAAATCAAAAGTAGTACTAATATGTAATTAACTAGTTAAAAGAGTGTATAGCTTCTAATTATACAAAATAAAAAATCATTGTTTTATATTATATTATAAGAAAATAAAATAAAAAAATGTTTGCAAAATAACAATAGAAATGTATATGATTTATAACTGATTATAAAGGGTATTTGGATTTGTACTATCGGTATATCCACATAGTGCCACCAATTTGGAACGCGTGGATATTAAAATATATTAAAAACCATTCGATTTTTCAAAATTTTGGTATAGATATACTTGTTTTAATTACAGTTTGAAGATTTATATTTATAGGGTATCTGCACGTTGGCTACACCTACTAATCCATACAATGTTGATATATCGACTAAACAATGTTTTTTTTATGAGTGTTGACTTCAAAAATATATTTGTTTTAATATTCATTTGAAGAAATTCTTAGTAGCTCAACACGAAAGAAATTCGATTATTAAACCCAAGCACGTCGTGTTTGTTCGTGTCACGTGCTCAGCTCTAGAAACGAGTCCTGCTAGCTGGTTTTCTGTGGACTTGTGTTGCATGCGTCTTCGTGTTGAGCCTTGCCTCATATTGATGTTGTTGTTCTTGGCGAGTTAGTTTCAACTTCAAGGCCTTCTGCATTGCACGTGTACGTGCCACATCCGCTGTCTGCCTGCCACATGAACGAGGTGGCACGACAGTCACATCGCCCGTCAACCTACCATCTACCATGCTGCAATGGCCGCCAGCTGTCAACTGAAGCTGATCAGTGGGTTGTGCAGCGAACAAATTACATTTCGATTTCCGTTTTCCTTTCTGCCTTGCAATTCAGTTGCAATCCATGCCCCCCCCCCCCCCCCCCCCCCGCTACCCCCATCGTACTGCTCGCCTAACCGCCCTAGCCGCAGAAGTGCATTATGCAACTGTCTCTCCCGCAATCACTTGAAATCCGCCCGGGAAATGTGTTCTGCATTCAGGTTATTTTTTACAGAGCTACAGAATAAATTTTATTAATATGTATAAGGCGAGCATGGGATTTCAGATTAGCTTTCAGTAGAGAGTAGGATGCCAGGTCCTTTTCATACGATTAATTGAACACAGCTTTTATATCAGAGCCAATTCCATGAATCAAAAATTTATCTGACTGAATTATAATATCCTGTGCAAGGGTTCAACAATAAATAATAAATGAATGAGCATTTATGAAAATTGCAATAGCTTAAAGTTTTAAATTCATCTATAAACAAGTTTAAGTAAAATATATATAAATTTAAAATAAACCCTAGACGTCAGCATTTAGCTACCCACTGACCTCGGCCAGGACTTATTCAGAGACAGGACATGTGCCCAGCAAATGAAAGGTCAAGAGCTCAATTCCCGCAGGCAACATTCATCTAGGGATAGTCTGAGCAACAATAATTCCAACAATGGTCCCTGTTGAGAATTTTTGGCAACACACGAAATAGAGTTGTCAGAAGCGGCCAAGAAAATAATCAATTTGTAACATAAATTTTATATATTTATTATATTTACACACATTCGGTTTGTGCGTATGAATGGATTTTTTTTCACCGCAATTAAAGCTGGACTTGATTTGGGCGTGAAAATTCGAAAAAGTGTATGTGTCTTTCTCAGTTTTAAATAGTGATGTTAATCCACAATGAACATCGATTTATAACATCAGTTTTTACTTATTTTGACTTCATGATTTGTAAAAAAATATCGTAGTTGTTGTATATTCTTGTTTATTCCTTATAAGTTCTTCTTTATCGGCGCTATCATCGCTCTCATTATAAATTGAAACTGAAATTCGCGTTACAGCTCAGTGCTTTGAAAAAGTAAGCAAACTAAGAGAAAATAAACTCAAAATAGACAAAAAAGTGCAGAGAGTAAGCTGACATAAAGACGACAAAATTGTCTCTACGGTAGTTTTCGTTTTACATTACGATTTATAAGAGGTTTATAAATCAAAATAAATTATGTTTTATAAGAGGTCTTATATTTATTGTATTGTAAATAAAATACAAATTAACGAGGCGACCAAAAAGAATACAATTTACGAAATAACGAAGTTGTTTTAAGTTTTTCGGAGTGCGAATTAATATATATTCCAACCGAAGAGAATTTAACTACTATTTATATTGGCTTTGTTACAACTTTCTTAACTTTTTGTTGCCATAATTATAGCTCCAATGATATGATATATGATGATATATATTTTACTTATGTTTTAATTATTTTTATGAACTTTATATTATTACGTCAGCACTGGCTGATATGGCCTTCGGCTAAAATATAAAATTTACCCAACCGACACTGAACTAAAATTCGAATCCTCAAGAACGTAATGAAATCAAGTTATTAAACAAGTTAAACAATAAGCAAAAATCTAATTAAATCGAGCAATTCACTTGCAAAGTGAATTTTCGCTTGGCACAAACAATATTTACAATTGACAACTAGTTGCTGCTGTGATTATTGCCTGTTTATCTGTCAGTTTGACAAACATGGGTCACGTCCAAAGCCAAATTCGAATGGAAATTGAAAAATGGTAAGCAAATGCAATGACGATTGTGAATTGAATGTTGTGTCATCATCAATGATTCCAGTCATGTGGTTTTTGGTTGTGGCCAATCACAAAATTGTAGATGAAGCCAAGCGCAAGGACAACCGGATGCACTTTATGTGCTGCCAATGTTAAATATAAATTATAATTTAATTTGGTTTGGTCATTTAAATTGCAGCTCTCAAAAAACACACACGCACACACACAGAAGAACACTCTTGTGTGCTGCGTGTATCACATGGAAGAGCATAATGCAATTAAATATTAATCATACGCACTGTGGTGACCTGCATGCAGGACGAAGGCCAGCATACTGGCCAATTATGTTCTAGCTACAATTGGGATATTGGCAAATTAGCAAATTGCACATATATAAATTGACTAATTAGTGTTAAAAGCAAGTGCCCTAATGTGTGTCTGCCTGTCTATGTGTGTGTGTGTGTGTGTGTGTATGCAACAACAATAACAAAACTAGCTTCGACACCGGAAATTACTGCATTTACTCTCATATTCATATATTTCAGAGTAAGGTTTGGTATTCGGTGCGAGAATTTACCAAACTAATTTCCTTATTTGACAAATGCGGGTCATCTGCACATACGGGCATCCAAATGGAACAGATGCGTTCCGATTCCAGTGCAAATTACAATTTAATTTGCACTTGGCATTTGCAGCGCTTTAAGGAGAGCCGCACAATCGTAATTAAAATGCCAAAGCAAATCGCTTTTAATTTGAATACCCTCGCACCCTCGCACTGTATATCGTCGTGCGCTTGTATTATTTTTACAGTTTTATCATAATCAGTCGTAACTAGTTCATAGAAGCATTTTTTTTATTTATTTTGTTTTTACAAATTTTGACAAAATTACCAATTACAGAAATTTTTTATTTGTTTTTTCTGACTTTTATATAGTTCCCATGAGAAAAATGGTTTATTAATGTAACTCTTGTTTTTGTTTCTCAAAATAGATTTTAAGTATTTTAGGGCTTTTAGATGAACTATATAATTTATAGTAAACTAGAACGATTTTTAGAGTATATATAATTTTATTAGAAAAACAAAAATATTTTTTTTAAATTATTATTATTAATTGTCCTATTAAATTACACAGTGCTTTACTTCCTATTTCCATATCTAGTAAACATTTGCTTTTTAAGGGTACCTACTTTTCGTTACTTTACAAACAGCTGTGTTGCTGCCTTTTTTTACCATTTAGTATTCGGGCTTTTTACAATTTGCCCTGCAATAATCCACGCTCCAATGCGCTCATTCGGCCAACACATAATAATGTTAGCCTCGGCTTAGCCGCTGGCATCCGCTTGGCAAAGATCTTCAAATTTAATTAAAAACGTTTTGCATATTTTCCCATTGATTTTCATTTTCATCTTTTTTGCGGACCACAATGCGCTTCCCTATTGATATTCGCTTGAGTTGTATGTAGTCCTTAAGCCTGCAGAGCAGTCGATGAACTGATGGGAAACTGGCTTCAATTATTTTCTTGGGGCTTTTGTTGTGCCTCAATTGGCATTTGAATCAGTCGCATTGATAAGTAGACGTCCCTGACGACTGCCGTTTACTTAGTTACCATCTTTCCATTTATTGACGCTTTGCAATTTCCTTAGCCTCAGAATCAGCCTCAGCATCAGCATCATTTTCAGTTACAACCACTGTCCTCGCCTCCGTCTTTTGGCATCGTGGCAACGTGGGCTGCTTTTTATAATTGTAAGAATACACAAGTGGTAGTGCATCAATTAGTTAAGCAAACGCAGCCAGTCAGTTGGCTAAGATAAAAAGCAAACTGCATTTCAGTATTAGCCAGCTGGTTTCGGTACCTACTTCGCCTGCTTCGTGCCTCCTCCTCCTCCTCCTCCTCTGTTTCACTCGCATATTCCATTTATAGAGTCTGGCTTCAGTTTTTTTTATTTTTTATTTTTTATCATTGGGCAAACAGTTGGCGTCGCATTGGGCGCACAAAAGACATAAATGAAGTGTCACCATTGTCCTTGCCCCTGCTACTGCTGCTGCTGCTGCTGGTGATGCAAATGTGAGCTGCATTAAAGGATTTTTCGGGCATAAATGTGCCAAGCAGTGCTGCCAACTTTTTAACGGCAAAAATACTGCTAGCTTTATGGATGAAGAAAGCTATACAAAAAGTTTTGAAGCACACGGAGGTTTTTGGTCTTTTGAAAAGATAGTATTAAACTGACGTTCACTTTAGTCTGAAGTTTATATTAAAAAAAAAGTTAAATTATAAAATTGACATCTATCTTCAACAATAGCTATTAGTTATTCCTGAAAACCTGGCGTTATTATTTAACTTGTAACTTATATAAGGCATCCTGCCCCTGTAAAACAATAAAATGTATGTAATAAAAATATATATATATAGAACAATAATTTTTAGCAATAAAAATCGAAAATCTTTTTGTGTGTAAGTTAATTCTTGATAAATATTAATTAAACCAATTTATGTAACTGATCGATAAACGATTATTTTGAAAAATACTGTACACAAAACTTGTAATACCAAATAACAGAAAAGAAACATATATTAATATAAGGATTTTAAAAAGAATTTAGAATTAGAAAACTAAACGCTCTCTCTCTGTATATATATATTTATATATAATATATTTGTATATAATATAAATAATTCTATCAACATTTACTACTTTACTTTAGGACTCAAAAAAGAAATTCCTCCTCTTTTGTATTTTTTTCAATCAGCCAATCTTGTCAGCACTGTCGCAAAGCAACGCGATTCTTGAAAGAGCCCCACTTTTACATTTGCATTGCCATTTGCAGTTTTCTTTATCTTTATTTTTAGTATCATGCTTTTATTGACTTGACGCATTTAACTTTTAATTTCGCTAGGTGTTCGAAAAGTGAAAAAGGTGTCACAAAACCAAAGCCCCTAAGAAGCTGGCAGCGACGGGGCCGAGGAGGATTTAGGAAGGGTATTGGATGCAGCACAAAACTTTTGCAGCTGAAAGTTGAAACACCCCGAGGCGCTTAAAGCGCTTTCCATAGCTGGGCTTGTAACACCTTTTTAACCTTGTTTCGCTGGCGTGAAATCATTTTTATGGCAAAGCGTCGCTGTTTTGAATATTCCCAGCCATAGAATGTAGTGCCTTGTAAATATGTCGAGGCTGCAGTGGCTGCGAAGTGTGCGCTTTTATTTTTTGGGGAAGGGTTGTGGCGTCTGGGGGCTTAGCTTTTGTCAGCCAAAGCGGCGTATACTTAATGGCAGCTGCCGCGCTTTCACTCCTGTCAGCATAATGGGCACAGCAAGTTGAGCAGCGTGCAATATTTATGATTATTATACCCTGTGCTCATAAAAATGACCTAAAATGGCTAGCAGATATTTTTTGAATTTGTATGATAGGTAAATATCTGAAAAAATATTAGGTGTTATAAATGCTTATTATTAAGAAAAGAAAATTTTTATTTATTTTAACCTCATTAGTTTTGTATTATATTTATTGCATATAAGCAACATTTTCATTATTGTGATCGCTTATATTTCCTATAAAATTCACAACATTGTAGTTTTGCAGAAATGTATGTCTGTCTACAAATATGTAAACTTAATTTTTTTTACCTAAAGTACTTTTCTTTTTAGAAAATGAAGCAACAATTTCATCGGATGGTCTAAATTAGGTAAAAAAACTGAGATAAAATTTGAAGACAAGCATTAAACACAGTTTAGTCCGTACCAGTTAGGTAAAGGATATCATTCGAATATACAGGATAGCTGATTGTCGAGGATTCTCGCTTACACTTGTTATGATGATTTTTTTGAAATAATATCAAATGCTTCGATCGCTGTGTGGCAAGGGGCATGTGGCAGAAGCAGACTGCAAGCGCTGCACTTTACTTGACAGTTATTTGACGTTGTTTTTGCCGCTTCTGCTGCTGCTGCTGCTGGCGCTGTTGCTGTTGCTGCCAGGATGTTCAGTTGAGGCCAAAGTATGTGGCAGCCGTTTCATGTGAAATGTTTGCCCTTTTTTATTTCCAATTTGTGCAGCTTGTGAAGCTCTGAACTGTTGAAGACGAGCATCAAGTGTGTGTGCGAGCGGGTTGGCTTCCTCCTGCATCCTGCATCCTGCCGAGCAACGTTCCTGTTCGAGATGGCCAACTAATTCGTATACCATACATGAGGGTAATATGATTTTACAGCGACTTGCCTCACTCTGACATGTTGTCAGCGTCTACCCCTCCCCCTCTCCCCTGTCTCTACACTTTTCCCGCTTTCCGCTCAGCTCTTTGCTTCGTTTGAACAGATTACATTTGCTGCTTTAGTAGTTTCTGCTGGAGCAGATTTCATGTTTCTAAAGCGCGATTTAAGTCTGTGCAAACGAAGCACAGATACACACACACACACACACACACATTCTTATGCATATGCACAAGTGTGTGTGTGTGTGTGTGCGTTGTGCGGCGTTGCTTTATGTATGTTCCACTAACCAATTTGCGCTTTGCACTCGACGTGATTTACAATTCCCCGGCGAGCTGTTGCTCCCGCTCGCCGAAGCTGCTTAATAGTCCCAGCCAAGAGCAGCAGCAGAAGAAGAGATGGCGATAAAGGCAGCAAAACACAGCTCAGACTTGGCTTGCAGTGCATGCAAATCAATTGAACATTTGGCTGGTTATGTGCCATGCTCATGGGCGTAGTCCGGAACTCAACTGGTGGCCGAGGGCTGCGCAGCAAGAGGGAAATTTAAAATCACATTTCCACCTATTTATTTTTAAACATTTAATAATAGAGCTTAAAGTGATGCATAACATTTAATAGTATCTCAGCTTGATAGATTTAATATTTAATAGCCAGCTTTATCTACTATTATATAAATAGTTGATAGGCGTATTTAAACTACTACCAATCCAAATTAATTTAAAACCTTACAAAATGTCTGTTTAATCTACATATAATTCTATTGATAGTTAACCAAAAATTTTCAGGTAAAAAGATGATATTTTTATAACTGATAAGCGCAAAATACTGTTAATAGCCTTTATTTGTTGAAGGTATATAAGGATATCATCGACATCTTTGAAAGTAAAGAAACGATATCATCGTTACAAGTGATAGTTGTTACTTGTTTTTACCGTTTAAGCCTCACTGTGAATTATTCAATTGATATACGATTTAAGTAATTTGTTTAACTGGCTAAAAATAGTGCTAAAAGATATCTCCATCTGGCATCTCCTCTTCACCGTCCATGGTCGTGTTCTTCCATGCTCCGCCTTCCCCCCAAGTCCAGTCTGCGTGACCGCCAGCTGACGATGATGATGAAGACAACTTTGTGTATGGCATTGGCTGCATTTCATGTGCAACCGCATTCGTCTTTGGACCAACCCAACTCGTTCCCTCGCTGCTCGCTGTTCTCTAGTCTTGTTTCAGTCATTTGAGACTGCAACTTAACTTAACAGCTGCCCGTTTGTCACAAATTTAGTGGAAGCTGCAGCTGCTGATGCGTCGCCAGCTGCACATGCTGCAGATGCTGCTGCTGTTTCAAATGGCGTGCAGTTTGTAAAACACAAGCGAAGTGCGGGCTGAGGGGAGGGCCGCGGCACTCACTTACAGCAGCATCCATCTGTTTCTACGGGGCTTGTGGGAAGGGTTTTGGGATTTGCGCTCGAGTGGCTTAACATAAAGAAGCTGCTAAAACAAGTGTTGCATACTTTGCGGCGCAGAGACTCGCACCGCAATTGCTGCGAATGCATTAACTGAATTTCGGTTTCACTTTCGTGACACGAGCATTAACCGAAAATTTGCTTTATAATTTGACATATGTTTGGACCAAATATGTTTCCAGATTTAAATGCAGAATTAATCTACAGGTGAAACCATTTACAAAATCTTATTCCCTATCGAAATCTTTTAAAATTTGGGTCCATGCTTATTATGAATTAAAACTAACAATTTTGCTTGCCGCTTTAAATAAATATTAATAAATCAGTAAAGCAAAATGTATTTTCTTCAGTTTTGGTACAGTTTTGACAAAGTTATTGGAGTTTAAAATTTTGATCCATGGCTTTATGCAAATTTTTGGGCGTTTTGAATTTTGAACCATTAATTCCGTGTTCAACTTTAAATACAGAATCAATCTATAAATAAAACGACATTTCTCAAACTAATCGTGAACTTTTAAAAAAATAATTATGACCATTTCGGCCCAAATTAAAAGTTTTGCATGAAATTTTCCCACAAATTGTGTTTCAAGCAGATAATTAATGAGGCCGAAACAAAAAGCAATTTTCAATTCTAATCGGCTACATGATTACAGTTTTAAAGCAATTTTGTAGATAAAAAAAATTTGTATATATAAATTTTTAGTTGAATTAAATTTAAAATTGATCTGAAATTGATTCGTTCTAGTTTTAAATCTAACAAAAGTCCAACATGGACTCATCTCTAAGTGCAGCCCAGCTGTTTAGAGAGAAGGGCGCAGGGCGTGGGAGATAAAGTGCCAAAGACATTTCACATAATTAAAGGCTTTGCCAGATCCAGTGCGAAAACCAAAGCATTAGTCATAGTAGCACTTCGGGCTTTGAGCGTGTCTTTGTGTATAACAAATTGAGAGGCTCCGAACTCTTGCGGTGCACACATCATAAATCATCTTCGGTCCAGGGGAGGACTTGCAACTTTCGTAAATGCCTAATTATCGCTTGAGGACTGACCGACTATGACGAAAGCAAGGAACTAATCAGCATTGGGTTGATTGGGTTTTGGGATGCGTCTCAAACCCAAAAATTCGCTTGGGACCAGTCATGGACAAATATGAAGCGAACAATTTTATCGCAACGGCAACGGGATTATCTCTTGTCCTTCATAAAAGTTGCGTCAATGCTGAGTTGGGCGGTGCCGGGTGGGGGTGGTTTGTCTTAAGTCCATCTATAGCTGCACTTGGAAAAAAAATACGAAACTATATATTTTTGTTTGTGCGGGGTCGAATTAATAAGAAAAAAGGCTTAAATGAAATACAAAATACTTTTTAAAAGAATTTACATACTTAAAATTAAAACCGTAAATGTAAGAATATTTTTGTACGATAATAATTTTGTACTCTAGCTGGACTTTGATTTCTGGCTTTTTCTCTTAGTGCATATCTGTCTCGCTGGCTCAATTATTTTTGCCTTATTTATTTTTTTTTTTAGGGGAGGTCGCCTTTGTTGATTTGTGTATTTGTCTGTTTTGCGGCAATTGGAATTAAAGCCGCCTCCCGAATTGTGGCGAAAATCTGTTTAAAGTTGGCCTAACAAAAAAAACAAAAAGATTAAATGAAAAAAAATATGTAACGCACTAGTCAAAATTTGATTTTAATTGAATTTCTCATTTTCGGGCGGCTGCACGACCATAAACGGGGCGGCGACGGTCTTTGTTCTGCTGTGGCAAATTCAATTTATCGCTAAATGAGCTAAATGCGATTAAATTTTGCACAGACAGTCGCTGCCAGGGAGTGGAGCGGAGTTTCGCCTATTATAAACAAGGGGCAGCTCACAACATGTCAACTAGCAAACAATAAGGTCCAACGCTACATGTGTGTGTGTGTGTCTGTGTGTGTGTGTGTGTGTGTGTGCGTACGTCCCAAACAGAATCAAAAGTTGCGGCATGCGTGACATATGTCTGTCCGTTGGATGAGGAGCCAAACACAATCTATAGTTAAATCAATAGTAGCCGCAATTTTAGTTTGATTGTCCGAACATTTAAGCGGCCAACAAATGAGAAAAATAAGCCAGAAAAAGCAAACAAACAAAATGGGTGGCTTTTCCACCCTCCCACACAATTCCTTTAACTGATGATGATTTGCATGCAGCAAGAGAAATGAGAAATGACCGGACAAATTTTACGAGACGAGACAACAAGTTGTACGTCTCGAACTTTTCTCCTTTTTGCCAATTGTGTTGGCTAAGACAGAGTGCCAGAAGGAAAACTTGATGCTTTTTGTTTGTGGGCTGGGGCTTGTGGACTTGTGGGCTTGGGGGCTTAAAGCGACCACAGCTGCGGTCAGAGAGCCAAAGAGTTAATAAAAAGTTGTCTTGTCGACACGGGCACAGTTTTTGTTTCAGTTAAATACCCTGTAATTATTTGTATCTTGAGGCTTGTTTGTATATTAAACAGGCAGATTATAACAGATCTTAAAATGAGGAAGTCACGTGGTATTAACCAGTATCTTCTGGAAGACACATGAGCGATCGTGAAACACATGTTTTTCCTTATAAGTACAACATAATATATTGAAATTTTATGATCCTTGTTAAATTTTTAACCAATTTTTTTCTAAAGTATCAAATACCCAAGTTATTTTTCATTGCACATACATCATAATGTTGACGAGCAATAATAAAATAAAAATTATTATTCCATATTGTCTTAGATGAATTCGTAATTACAGAGCACCGCCTAGTCAACCAATCTTGATTCGATATTTCGAGCTTATTTTATGAGGGGCTTGTGCCACTGCAGCGTCATCAATTCTATTGCTTCAGCTGGAACAGCCCGCCCCCTATGGAGGTGGGGGCATATGGGGGCGTGTACATAGAGCAGTTGGTGGGGTGGGCGATGGGTGCTCGTTGGCACGCGACGCTTTTTTTCTTGTGGTACTTCGCCTGTGCTCTATTTGCATACAATTTGCCCGTTTTTGGCCGTCAAGTGCGGGGCGCTGTTTTGGTTTGCGTTCGCCGTTTGTTTTTGGATGCTGTATGTACACACACACACACACACACACATACAGAAGAACACACACATATGCATACTTTATTTGTTATTTGTATTTATTGATTTCCAAGTGAAAACATTATTGAGGTCGGCAAATTGTCGAATGTGGACGAAATGAGAGGAAAAGGGAGAGCGAGAGAGAAAGGGCGTGAGAAGGAGACAAAGATATGTAGTTGTACATTGCGTATACGCAATGAAAATTGCGTGTTGAAAATGTCAGAACAACAAAAGGACTTCATTATTATTGGCTGCATTGTGTGTAAGTGTATGTGTGTGTGTGTGTGTGTGTGTGTGAGTGTGTTACACAGACAGACAGAATGGCAGCCTATGACCTGGCCAACTGATTAAATTGAATTTCATATGCAAAAGGTGAAACTCAATCAAGAAAACATAAAGGTACCGCCTGCATATGTTCAATGTTGCCTCCGCTCTGCACTTGTATTAGTAACCCGGTCTACGGGCTTACCTATCCATGTGTGTGCGTGTGTGTGTGTGTGTGTGCGTGTGTGTGTGGCGCTTTAACTGCCCGGATTAAGCAAAGCCCATGTTCAGCTTTGCGGCTTTGTGCGATACAACACTGATACGGCTCCCCTTTACGCTTTGCTCCCCCCCGGCGCTATCCTTTGCCGGCTGGGCAACCTTTGAGGTTGAAGTTAATAGCAAAATGTAAATTAAAAGCCTTTCGTCGAAAGGCATTCTGAGTGTGTGTTTCATAAGCGAGGGCTTCGTAATGGACTTTGAAATATGCCCAATACACACACATGTACACACGCACACACACAACTAAGATATAAACTTTATATTGGCAATGAAACTTGTTTGATTTTCAGATAATTTCGAGTTGATTTTAAATCACTTTAAGACTGAAATTGAAAATATGAAATATGGCCTTGATTTGCAAATAAAACGAATCTGTCGATATCTACTGACAGCTAGAAAATTTTATATCATATAAAATGCAATGAAGTGAATTGAGTGCATAATTATTATTACAAATCATGTTTTATATTGAGGGAGACATCTTGAATTTCTATTAAGTAAATATATTCTTAATGAATAATAAAGTTGGAATTCAAATCAAATATAAAACAAATAAATAAAAAAGAAAATAATATCGCAGATAAGTTTCTTTTTGGTTTCTTTTTATACCCTGTTAGGGAAGAAACGAAATAAATAAAAATTATTCTTATTACCACACTTTTTTTTCTTACATTTTTTGCACTTGTTTTAGAAACAATTTAAAATGCAGTAATCAGATTGAAATTAAAATTCTCTTTAAAAAAATCTTTTCGGTGTCCGCTTTAAAGTGCGTCTCCTTCAGGCATGGTTTGGAGAGTTGCTTTTGTGTACATAATGCACATAGGTGATAATTTCATTTGCGCAGCTGCTCAAATAATATCAGAACACATACACGCAAGCCCTCACACACATACACACACACACACACACACACACACATAACGACCCGCACTCATATCGAGCTAATAAAATTTTAATGAAATTACGAGCGTTCTCCTGGCATGTCTCCAGCTCCAGTTTTCGCTTCAGCTCCCGCTCCAATTCCATTTTGTGGCACTGGCTCCGCTCTAAACGACCTTCGACCCTTCATAATAATCACGGCAAGCGTTGTTGCCAAAAAAAAAAAAAATTGTTTTTATGTTGCCTACGTGGCACAGAACCAACTAAACTGTGGCATTAAAGGAGCTATTAGCTTCTGGTTTGTGTGTTTTTGTCATTGGTCGCTTCATAGCCCATTCGCGGGGCCACCGGGAGCACGCACATATATATTTCGTGGTGTGTGTGCGGTGTGTGTGCGGTGTGTGTGCGGTGTGCGGTGTGTGTGCTGTGCGTGTGCATTAATGTTGCATTGCCTCATTTTCATCCTTTTAAATTCTGCACATCGCTTAATTAGAGGTAAACTTTATAGCGTGGATGTTGAATAGAGTGGAGGGTGGTTTGTTGCAGGGTGTGTGTTTGCAGTTCAAGTGACTTTTTCTCGCATAATTGCCAAAAGCAGCGCCGCACAAGTTTTGATTAAAAGTTGCGTTTGGCTGCCAGATTACGCATACGTCGCGTACGCCAGCCAAAAGTTTGTGCCAGCAGCTAAAAGACCAGCTTCTAATTAAACGACATATATGAAATACCCTGTAAATGGGTAAAAGAATAGTTTGTTTCACAGTACTGTAAGCACTTACAATGCATTTAAAAACGTCTATATTCTTAGTCAGCAGAAGTGATTTATCAATGTCGAACAGTGCTTGTCATTAATCGATAAAAACGAGTAAAATTCAGAATTTTATATATTAGTCATTTATATCATGTTGTTGGCTTATACAAAAAAAATTTTGATGAGTCCTAAAATGCTTCTGTTCGATCAATAAACTGTCGATTCTATATTGCTTGTTATTTAAAGCGTGAAAAAACTTGAAATAATTGGTAGTATCGATTATGTCTATGAACCTATTAAAATGTTCGTTGTGCCTAAAGCATGTAATTTCGCTTGTCGACATCAATTGAATTCAATTATGCTTTGAACATTTTAATGAAAAAAGTTATTGTCCATGCTGGTAAAGATTTATATTCAATGAAATTTAATGATAGTCTTACAGCCCGGACTGCGTTTACAAAAATATAAATACGCTTTTTTTGTGAATCTATTAACTATTTATAAAATAAAAATAAAAAAAATGTATATATAAAAAATAGAATTAATTTAACCTTTTATAAAATAAAAATAAAAAAAATGTATATATAAAAAATAGAATTAATTTGTAAGTAAGCCAAGTCAATATTTATTTTTAATTATTTATTTAAATTACTTTATATAAATATTAAATACAGGGTATCTACTATTCGCGTGCTGTCTAGTGGACTTCTGCTCCTTATAGTTGGCAAGACAAAAGGCGCATTTTGCTGTTGCAATTACGTATTTCTCCAACTTACTGCCTGCTGCTCTTCTTCTTGTTGTTGTTCTTGCTGGCGTCAATGAAAGTATTTACCAAGTCATCGCGCCAAAATTGCAGGCGACCTGCTTCAGGTTACGCATACGTCGCGTGTGCGGCGCTGCCTATAGGTGTATATATATATATATGTGCATATATATATTTTTGTGTTAACTTGTGTTGGCGTAGAGGTTACTTAAGTTACCTAAAATTTTAATGAAGCACAGCTTCAAAAACTTTTTCACTGCATTTGACACGCCTACCATTTGCCTGCCAGCTGCTGCTGGCCCTGGCTGTCTGTCTGTCTGTCTGTCACTCTGACTATTTGTTTGCATACCTTTTTGTCGAATTCGCATTTGGCTCTAATTAAAATTTCAGCGCCTGCAAATTAATGATGTTGCTGCCGGCCAATGTGAGGCAATTGAGCAGAATTTAATGCCATACAGCGACTTAATGTCAGCTAAGCTAACGAGAGAGGCTGGCAGGTGGCAGGTGGCAGGTGGCAGAATGGGGCAAGGGAACAATAGCACTTCGGTGGACAGTTGGGCAAACACTGTTGTGGCACGGACACGGATGACAGGCTGGGCTGGGCTGGGCATCTAATGACCGCACGGCTCGTTTGCTTCATTTGCAGTGCAATGGATGCACAACCGCAAATCAAATACAGACAAATGGTCAAGGAGAGCTAGAGGAGCCTATTTTTGGGCGCTTTTCAGCTGTTAGCTGGGTAAGAAAATGGAACGAAATGTTTGAACTGTGCTAGATATTTGTTCGCTGTCGCTTAATTTCGGCTGGTCCGGCCTCGCCTCATTTCCCCTCCCCTTTTTCATCAATTGTCTACACTGTCTTCTTGGTCCAAAAATTTTACCTCGCATTGGAAGCCCAATCCAAGCACCGATTAAAAAAGAGAAATAGGTTACGTATACGACTTGCAAACGCTCTATGGCACACCTAGGAAAAAGTATTGCTTTATTTAAAAATAAAAAAAATTATAATAATTAAAATCGCACCACTGAGGACGAGTGAATTTTAGACTGAATTTTAGCGAAATCAATGCATTAGATTGAAATCGGGATTCGAATCCAGAGCCTGGACTAATCACAGAACTTACCCAAGCAGAAAGTTTAAAGCTTGATTTAATTAATTTATTTTCATGAATATATAAATCAACAATTTAATCAGCGCATAATATAATAGATAATATTTAATGGATAATATTTAATATCTGTTTAGTTAATTCCATACAAATAGTAACTTAATTATACCCTGTCTACTGCACTTACACGTTTACAGGGTACAATAGTAATGCATTGCCAACAATTCCAAATAGCAGACTGGCAATCAACACCAGCGCCCAAGCGCATCTCACAAAGATGCAGGATGATGCCAATGCATGCAGAGATATTCTTGTTGCAGTTAGCGTTTCGCCTGCTGTTGCTATTGCTTTGTGCATGTCCCCTTTTATCCTTGCGTTTGCAGTTTTCTGTTATTTTGTGGTTCATTTATTTTTTGAAGCACAAAATCAACGCACTATGTCGCAACTTTGCATTCAGCTTACACATAGTCAATAAGCCCAGACGCTGGCACGTACGAACGAGACGTTATTGTAGTTCCCCAACAGATATCTCCCCACTCAACCCCCTCTCTGCCCTTTCGCTAGCTGCGCTGGGGCTACCTCGACAGCTTGTGGCAGCTTGTCGAAATTAATCATTTGGCTGCCAGGCTGCAATGTTGCCGTCGTCGTTTTCGTTTTCTTTGTTGATTTTGCTGTAATACCCTATATTTTATGATTAGGATGCATATTAACTTGTAATATGTATTGGGATATAATTTATATAAATTAACTCATTCATTGAATTTGTACAGGGTATCTATCAGCTTAGCACCGCCAACTCCGCCAATCTGTGCTTGTTTTCAGCGCTTTGGCAATCAGTTCTGCGAGTCTGGCAGCATCTTTCTACTTCGGTTTCTGTTTCACATCGCATCTGTCGCTGTCACTGTCGCTACTTCCGTTTCCGCTGCTAGTTGTTGGCTTTAGCTCACGACGCATTTTGGTCTGGAGTATGTCAGCAGCTTTATGTTATATACGTTTCGTATCTGCACCCTACATACGCTCACATGTGTCACACCCTCTGCATATGTGTCTGTGTGTGTGCGTGTGTGTGTGCGTGTGTATTACTCGGCTGGTATTCCATTCGCGTAATTTCCCATGGTATTTTTACGCATCTGAACATTTGAGTGCATCTGCTCGCTTCAAGTCCAACGAACCCCCTTCCCTTCAACACAACCCCTCAGCTGCCACCTTCAGTTGTCGCGACAATTTGCGACTCGCTCAACTCCTTTTCATTCGCCTCCTGGCTATGAAATCAACAACTTGTCTCTGTTTCTGTCGTTCATGTGTCCCCCTCTCTCCTTTGTCTGGAGCACTCATCTTCTAAGTAATAACCTGTAAGCATGTGTTTTCGCCATTTCGCTCGCGCTGGATTTCAAATCTTCCCACGCACATATGCTGATTGTTTCTGTGTGCATTTTTCAACAGTGCTGCCAGCTTTTCACTTGTAAAAAGGCTAGAAAGAATAAAGCAGCTAAAATTGTATAATAAAACAGGTATGAAAATTGCAGTCGGGCTACACCGACTGCGTTATACTCATTCACGATCTTAATTATGTGGAGGATATAGGCTTTCGGAATTCGTATGGGTGGGGTGATTGGGGGTGGTGTAATGGGCGTGGCTGGGATATCAATGTCGCAATCTTTAAGGGAGGTCACCAGCTGTATACAGCTGACAATTGTGGGAAATATAGACGTGTTATCGATTTTCGATTTCAGGCGTTTCGACAGCCATTTTACATGTACAATATTTCGATATTATTTATATTAATTTTTCTTGTCTATTCCACAATCACATCATTAAGTATATGAAAGCGAAATCATTTTGATTTTCCATAATTTATTTGTCTATATAAATATGAACGTACCCTAGAAATCTACATTTTTAACAGGGTTTTAAGGGTTGACACATCCTTAAATTTTTTAATTGCCGCAAAAAATATGAATGCTTGTCACGTAAATAAAGTTATTTTATATATTTCCTTTATCATAAATTTGTTTGAATTTAAAAAAAGGCTAAACATATTTTACAAAAAAAAGCAATATATCTGCCACATTTTTCCCGCAAGTCAAGCGAGATACGGCTATAAAGCAGCGAAATGTCTATGATGCTTACGAGCAGCATTTGCCTGAGATGGTAATGGCATGGATGGCGTTTCGGAGTACCAATCTCTGTGTCTGACTTTGTCTTAGTCGCCGTCCCGGTTGCTGTCTCAGTCGCTGTCTCATATTCTCAGCTAGCGCGACTTGGCTCTGTGGCACTTGAAATGTCAATCATGGATTTACTCGATCAGAAATCCGTTTTCCGCTTGTCATTTGCTATTGAATTTAGAGCGGGTGCTACCTTAACTTCCACCGTCAACCCTTACTCTTACTCTTCTTGACACTTAACGCCTCTTGTCTGATAACCAATTATAACACATTTCATTCGATAAACTTCAACACCTTTGCAGACAGACATCGCCGGGCTCTTGCAATTAAAAGTGAAAATTGTCAGCATGTGTTGAGAATTGTTCAAGTGCGAAACGCGCTGTATGTTTTTACGCCTGATTAGGCCAGGCGGAAAGTGGGGCCAGAGTACGGGGGTTGGTTACAGGAGAGTTGTCATTTAGCCACAATTTCGAACCAAATATATGAACATACACATATTTTGTAATTTGTCGATGCAGACAACAAAAACGAAATTCGAATGGAAAACTTTTTAGCAACATTTTCGCATTTTGCAAAAATTTGTGCCCATTTGTCGACGTCTGCTCTCCAGTTGAGTTTCGTTTATTTTTTTTTTTTTTTTGTGCTTCTGGTTCTTCTGGTTGAACTCTCTTCTTTTGAATTACTGGCAATGCAATGGCAGGCAAATTTATTGGCAAATTGGGAGCACAGGGCTTTTCCTTCTGTGCGCCACATGTTGTGGGTGGCCAAAAGGCAACAGAGAAGCGAAATTGTTGCTCCTCAAGCAGTTGAACTAATGTATGTGTTTGTGTGTGTGTGTGTGTGTGTGGGAGAGTGTGTGGATGCGCGTGTGTGTGGAGATGTGCGTGAAAAGCACTTGAATGTATTTTTTTACAGCTTTTTATGCCCTTGCTGTGTATAAGTATTTTAATTCTGTAACGAAATGTGCAACGCTTTAAAGAAGACCGCATATAATCTTTGAGGATACATGTTATAAAACTGGGAAAATACGGAACTATGGCCTTTAATTGTAATTAATTGATAAATCCATCAATGTCTTTCACTTTCTATGTGAACTAATGAAACTTGATGCAGTTGCTTGCCTTTTCAGTAGCACAATAAATATGTTTAAATTGGTATACTTAGTTTGCTATATCATAGAGACCTTTCATGATGGTATTTTTTCTTACAAATAAAGACTAAGGCAGGGCAAAAACATAAAAAACTCAGGGTGTTAGTTCTTGTTGCTCCTATAATTCCTAAAAATATTATTTATATAACTTTAGTTAGAACATTGGGCCTCATTTTTTTTTTTAAGATAGAAACTAGTCTAAGTATAATTAATAAATTAATAACTATTAATGAGGAGTACATTTTTTAGATTTAAATTTTTTTATACCAACTCTGTTTTATGTCTATAAAAAGTTTGTAAATTCAACACCCTTGAAAATCCCATTTATTGTCATTGACAAGTTTTTATTCGATGTCAGTAATTTATAAAACAAATGTCCGCAAGGGCATTTAATATTCGGCACTGCGCTTTTTGCGCTTCATTCTTCTTGTTTATGTTATTTTTATTGATTGAAAATAACTTAGTGCCGCTTTATGTGTGTCTTGTGTTGTGCTGGGAAACGGGAAGGAAACACGAAATAAACTCGACCAGTTTATGCCAAAGGTATGTAAATAAAGTGAAGACACAACGTGCTTCAGTCTTTTACCTGCATAAGAATTGGCAACAGGAATGGGGCAACTGGGAAACTGGTAAGTGAAACCGGGAGCAACTGCCCCCAGGGCATGGTATGCACCTTTAATTTATTGAGCGTCTTTCGATAATCTCAAAAATAATGTGATGGGCATGTAGTTAGCCTCCAGAGAAGGAGAGAGAGAAAGAGAGAGAGAGAGAGTACGAGAAAGGGGGCTGTACAAGTGGATCCCGAGCAGTTGCTAATTAAGTGCGCCAAGTTTGGGAGCCTTAACATTAATGAGCTGCATTTGAGGGTCGTTCAGGACAAGGAGAGCCACACTCAACAAGCTACATTTGTGGTGCCTGCCCCGGCTGCCCAGATCTTGGTTTGGAGGGTGCCCTCATTTATCACGGGGTTCGTTTATAAGGCGGCATTTTTATTCATTTGTATTTTGCGTTTTGGCCCTGCATAACTGGACCATATTAATTAGCTTGATTAAAATGAATATTTACGCAGCGTTTTTTTTGTCGCCAGCTGCTTCTGCTGTAGGAAAAGGAAAATGCCACACACACACGCACATACACACAGACACCCACACACACACACACACAATAAATAAACACTTTTTGGCTATTGTTCGCAATGTGACAGGCGCTGGCCCAAGGTACTTCATGCTCCATGTTCCAATGTTGCCTGCTGTAATAAACCAAATGTAAGACTTCCCAAACTGCTGGGTTTTTATTGATGCGGCACACGCGACGTATGCGCAATGTGCGGCGTACGAAAACAGCCGGTAACAGCATGTGGATGCAGGCTTGGCGCGAGGGGGCCGGGATTGGTAGGAGATTGGGAGGTGTGGCTCTGGTAGCGACGTGTCAGCGAGATAAATCTTCATGCGGCATCCAAGCCAAAGCGAAATGGAGCCATGAAAAATGCCGGAGCATTCATTCGGTATGGCTGCGGATGCTGCCGTCAACGCCATCGTCGCCACCATCGTCGCCATCTCCTCCATCGCCTTCATCGTCGTCGCAGTTGTCGCTGTTTATTTGGTCGATTTCGTTTCATGTGCTTTTTTGTTTTTTTTTTTTGTTTTTACGAGCATAAAGATAAATTCACACGATCCGGGGCTGGGAGTTCAAGCAGCTAACCACGGTTGCTAGCAGGTCGACCAGGTCAGCACTGTTTCAGCTGTTGGCCTCTGGACCGTAACGGCATTTCGTTCATGCGATTTTATTTATTTATTTATAGTAACAAATTGCAATGTCAACTTAATCACCGAACTCTATTAGTTTCGGCCCTTTGTGTCGACTGCTGCTGCCGCTGCTGTTGTCGCGACAATTTCGGCAACAGTGTTGCTAAATACGCTTTTCTCTGTCGCAACTAAACTTGAAAGCAGCCACTGGCGAGAATTTTAGCTATTTTCTCAATCTGTTTTACATTTACTTACTTTAGTTTGAAAAACAATAGGAATAAAATTAAGTTGGTGACTGTCGATTTTTTATGAACGATAGAGTTTTGTAGCTTTCATTTTCTTATATTAACCGATGTGTATTTAAAAATCCAGAATCATAAGGCAAACACTGTAGGTAGCGATTCTCGATAAATAATCGTTTTTTCGATATATGATTAATTCCGTATTCATCTTAATCGATGAGTTTATATAAGCATTCTATAAGCTATAGGCAAAGAATGTAGTTGTGGACTACCGATAAATTATCGATCGATACAAAATGATTTACTTATTAATTGCTGAATTTTATTGTTGTATTTTTTAAAGTTTTAGACTATCGTATATCGATATTTTCCTCTTACATCCTTTTATTTTTAAGGATGTATATTTATAAAGAGCCCTTCATAAGCTTAAGAAAACTGAGCGTCAAATTGGTGACTATCGATATATTCAGACCAAATTACACACTTTACATGGATAAACACAGTTGCATTAAAATAACTTTAATTAATTAATGCAAACAATGTCAAGAAGGCTTTGGGTTGGGCTGTCGCTTCAACACTTGACGGACGTCCGTATTGCAACACTCAAATGCGAATAGAAGACACGGAACAGATGCTGTGGGGAAACTTAACGGGGCATAGCTGGTCTGCATATTTGCTTCAAAGGATGTCTGTTTGCCATCATTAATGTTCAGACGCTGTGCGGATGCGAGTCGGATAATAACAACTTGGTTAGCTTATTCTCTTTCCCGAGAAAGCGTGATCTTCTTTTCTATCCAATTGTTTTTTTTTTTAACTATTTGGTTATTTTAATAAAAGGAATTTAATAGATGATTAGCCGTTCTCCTAATATCCATTTTTGTTCTCTACATTCTTTGATTCTATTGGATTTGATTTCACGATTATTTACTTAAAGACCGATTAAAGACCTCGTTGACAAATGTATCTTTTTTTTCTTACCTTTTTACCGTATTGAATGAATGCCCCACATAAAATCAAAGCACATGCAGCTCAAAGCAAAAGGTATGAAAATATAATGGCTATGAAGACCACGTTGCCAACTTGGTTTGGAAAATAAAACTCGCCATTGCATAGAAATTCCAATACTAAAATCTTGCAAAGATAATTATGACATCCATAGGGACAAAATAATTAGAAACGAAATGAATTGTATAGGAAAATTGCAAAGATAGCGACGTTAGACATCTAAAGAACTTTAATGTGTTGGAAAATTAAATTAAAGTTTTTAAAAAACTACCATAATTTGTGAGTTTACTGGAACTTAGCCAAGACCATAATGAACCGATTTTTCTTTTATTGCCAAAAGGCAGATTGTAAATTTTAATAAAATATTAAAACAAAAAGGGAAAAATGTTTACCTGCCAAAACTAGCTTTTATTTGGCTGCTCCACCGCTAACAGCACTGCTCGGCAGCTACCATTGTGCCACGCTAGGGTTGGCAAACTTATTTGTGGGCTTTATTGAAAGCCATTTTCCTTTGTTTACTCGTATTACCCCACGTCCACGCTTAGCGCCACCCAATAAAACAAGTTAATTAATTAATCATTATTTTTTTGGCAGGGCTGTTCTGCTTTTTTGTTTATTGACTTTACGCCGCATAGCATCGATAGTGGGTCTGTGGGTAAGGGGAATTGAGGGCTGGCAAGTTCGGGTTCAAGGATTACAATTCTTTAACTTAGTCACCTATTCTAGTTTTTTTTTTTTGTTTTTTTTTGTTTTTTTTTTTGTTTTTTTTTTTTTGAGTTGGCTACCAATTAGAACTACAACTACAGCTACAACAAATGTTTGTTTTTTTGGTTTTTTGGTGAGACGCTTCGTAATGTGTCCCAATGTTTGGCTATGCTTAAAAGTGACACGAGGTTCGAGCCACGGCATTAATTAATCATAGATTGTTTTGGACTAAGCCTAAATATTATAGTATTGCTCATGGGATACCGTCGATGGGCACAACCACCACAAAGTCGACAAGCCTAACGGTGTTTGTGTTTTTGGCACATGAAAACAGCAAATAGAAAATGAAGATTGAAACGGAAACGGAAATGTTGTTGTCCTACAATTTGTGCAACTAATGCAGTAAAGTCCTTTACTTAGCCTATGAAGAGCAAAAATTCTAGAATGAGCTTAGGTCGAATCACATTATGGGTTTTCAGGAAGCATAAGTGGGGGGACAAGGAGTTGTGGTAATGGGACTCGTGACTAGCTACTTGATGAAGGATTACGCGTATCGTAACTTATCCTAATGCGTTTGATTGCTTTAAGCCGATGATTGGTCAGTTGCACACGCGCGTTTCCCTGGCTGGAGGAGGACGTGGCGCGCGTGTTGAAAATAATTGCTTGGTGTTCACATCTAATTGACAAGGATATTGGGCGGAAAATGTTGGGTGGGCGTGTCTGTGTCGCAGTGTCTGAACTTACAATTTTAATCAAGACCATTTGTTGTTGCCGCCGTTGTCGTTGCCGTTGCCATTGCCGTTGCCGTTGTCTGCTCCTCCTGCGAGTCCAGCGAGAGACGTGACTTGGCCGCCGTCTCCATGGACTTCCAGGTGCCGCCGCTGGTCGCCTGCTGCAGCGAAATGCGCGGTATGGACTTGCAGCTGCCCGCAATGGTGGAGACCTCCGAGCCCACCCGATCCGGCTCCGATTCGGCCAGAGCGCTCAGACTGCAAGTGGGCAGGATGCGATGCGGAAAGCGCGGAGAGCCACGGACACGTTCCCTCAAACTGGGCGCCGGCTGCATCAGCGATGGGCGCCGGCTGCTGGGCAGCTGAAAGTTCACCTTGGTCTCCGGCAGCTTGACATACTTGCCACTGGCCACATTCAGCTCCGGCTGCAGATCGAAGCGTTCGCCGCAAATGGTGGGTATGGGCAAAAAGTTGGGATCCTTTGTCAGACGATCAAGGTGAGTGCCGCTCTTGGTCAGCGAGCCGCGATGAATGGGCTTCAGATGGCCGCCATTGAGGCCGCCCTCCAGAGCCAAGCCGTTGCCCTCGACGCCAGCGCCCAGAGGATTCGCATTGCTGTAGATGGCATTGCAGGAGGCGGTCTGCGAGGAGGGTATTAGCCGTGTGAAGAGACCCATGTGCGACTTGAATGCCGCCCTCAGACCCTTCTGATCCGCCAGGCTAGCGGTGGAGCCCTTGTTGCTGCTCGCCGTGCGTGAGAAGATGCCGCGCAGGCGATTGATCAGCCCCGTCTTGGCCTCGGTGGCCTGCTGATGGGCCAGGCGCAGATTGAACAGATCCTGCGCCGGCAGACAGGCCTCCTCCAGCTGCGGCTGCGACGCAAACGTCACGGACCGGCGCATGGGTATCTGCATGTACTCCGCCGAGGGCCAGCTGGCGCGTGGAATGACCGGTGGCAAAACGGAGAGCAGCAGATTGGGCAATATGCCAGAGATGCTCGGCGTCCGTGACTTGGTGTTCGTTGACGGCGGCTGTGAAACGCCGCTGCTCTTGGTC
Organism: Drosophila nigromelanica; assembly: GCA_004149465.1. Lineage (NCBI taxonomy): Eukaryota > Metazoa > Arthropoda > Insecta > Diptera > Drosophilidae > Drosophila > Drosophila nigromelanica. Next base: position 52,068 of record SCDS01000375.1, read on the forward strand.
AGTTCGGGCTTGAGATGACCATGCACGGCCAGCAGCGACGTGGAGGAGGAAGTGGTGGTCGAGCCAGTGGCCAGGCCGGCCTCCAACAAGCGCTCCAGCTTGCGTATCTCGGCATCGAGCGCTTGGATCTCCTTCTTGTAGACGCGATTCTGCACCTCCACCCGATACTGCAGCTCCCGGCGATCGTCCAGGACAAAGCGTCGCGTGTTGCACTCCATCTTGAGGCCCATGCTGTGTATCACAGGATCGATGATGTCGTCTGCGAAAGAGAACGTTAGACAAGGAGCCTGGCGACCGGCCAAGTCGCACACTTACTGCGCGCCCAAATATCGTGCAGCTTCGGTATGAACAGCAGGCAGAGCGTCGCCGTCGTCGAGGCTAAAATAAGTGCCGTGATGGTGATAAAGGCCAGCGTAACGCGCTCCGATATCAAATTGGCCAGAACAACAACAATGGCGCTGGTAATGACAACGCTGTAGACCGAGACGCCAATGTACTGGGAATCGTTCAAGGCGGGAATCTTCACGTGACGCGTCTCCCAGGCCATGTAAACACCGACCACCAGTAGAAGGCCCTTGTAGGCGTAGAGGACGCCCAACCAGGTCTGGGTGTGCTGCGAGCGACAAACTTCGACCTGTCGATAAAAGGAAGTCGTGTTAGGCCATGGGGGAGGAGTGGCGGATTAGATGACTATTTGGGGTAGATATATGTGTGGGTGAGTCAATTTACAAAGCAAAGCCTGTCAATAGACACCAGCCCAAGGCATGCGAGGGAAAGTTTGGGGTAGTCTAGGGGGGGTTTGGGGTGCAACCCACCTGCGGCTGGTAGACAACGCTCCGATCAATGGCGCTGATTTCGAGTGTCAAATTATGCAAATGCCTTTCCATTGGGTCGGCAACGACCCACATTGTGACGAGCAGGGCATCGACAAGCAACAGGCCGCACACGAGCAGTATTAGCTGGATGTCCTGCAGCATTTTGTCCTTGAACACGCTGCCGGTGCGCGTGAAGATGCGGTGCACCCGATAAGTCTTTGCAAACATCGAGCCAAAGGCCAATGAGAAACCAGCCGACAGCAGATACACGCGTGCCTAAAGGGCAAGAGAGAGAGAGAGAGAGAGAGAGAGAGAGAGGGAGAGAGAGAGAGGGAGAGAGAGAGAAAGGGAAGGTGAGAAAAGATGAGCAATGGTTGCTGTGGATTGTGGTGTGTGCGTGTGTTTTCCTAAACAAGTCATCAATGGCCAACGTAACAAGCTAAAAACAACAACAGCAGGACTCCAAGGAGGCATTCTCAAATTTATGCAAAATAAGGAATATCACAAAAAGTTCTGAATTTCCGTGTCCGTGTCATGTGTTTGCTGTTGTTAGCCGTATTCCCCCATACCCAGGACATTACATGTGCTTCGACAGCAACAACAACAACAACAACAAAAACAACAAAACCAAAAGAAAAACCCAAACAACATGCCCAACAAACAGCGCACTGCGAATTTCCCTCGAGTCGCATTTTTAGCGGTAGGTAGGCGCAAAAAAAAAAACCAAACAAAAAATATATATAAAACAAAATGAAAAAATAAACAAATTTCGATGACAAGCACTTCAAATTAGACTGGTAGCACAGCTCATCTAGCTCAAAGCGAGCGGTAAAGCTGAGGATTTATTAAGCGTGTCTTTAACATTACATCTATTTATAGCTCGCAGCTTTCACAGTCCAACAAAACACCAACTTTCATAAATAAAATAAGCAAAAGTGACAAAGGCAAAAGTTTCCATCTAGAACATACCCTGCAGAGTCAGGCAAGAGCAATAACCATAACCATAACCATAATGTCATCATACATGACATTCGGTTCAGCTTTGGCAAAGTTGTGGGAGTTGGAAATAGGGATTCCAAGGCTTTACATTTTCAAAATATTGTCAATTTTTGGTAAGACTTTCACCAAAAAGTTTACCCCTTCAACGTTGTCCTTTTTTTAAAATTTTCAAAAATACGAAAAAAATTTGTTCGAACCAATTTATCCCCCTCATAATTGTGATTGATCGGATCAATCGATTTGAACGAATACAACTTTTATATTATTGTGTGAAGGATTTTTAATTTATTGAACATATCATCAAATCTGTACTTTTTACTTCATCTTCGTGGGCTTCGAGAATCCTTATAAGAAAACCTTTTTTATAATTTTACATACTCGAAACTTGACTTTCTAATTTTTTCCCTTGGGAGTCTAGAATCTTAAAGCTCTTATTTAGAGGATTTTTATATAACACCCTCGTCTAACTGCCTTCCTATATATATAGTCTCGAAGCTGACGTTCCCAACTGTTACGAAATCACTTGTTAATCTGTTAGAGCCCACATTTTAAAGCTAATTTTAATGGGCTACAGGGTATAACAAACACATGAGCGCGACTCGGAAAGTTGCGCTGAAACTGAAAGTCATATTTGATGAGGAGAAAAGTGCGCCTCCTGCCCCCACGGCACACCCACTTGGAGGCAGGATTGCTTGCATAACCGAAACTCAAACAAAGGCTCGGAACAGGCGGAAGACACTTGAGAACTCACCGTGCAAACCGTGGCAAAGGAGTCTGCCGCCGAGGGCAGCGTTGAGTGGTCCAGGCCCAGCAGGATGACGGTGGCATAAACGAATATGCAACCCACAGCGGTAATATTGCTCAGCTTCGGGCTGGAAAGTTTAATTGCTCTGTGGATGAAGAGATGTCAAGTCGAAAGTGCACAGTAAGCAACGTGTGGCAGCCAACTGGGATGCTGATGGCGTTGATGCTACCCGGATCGGGATTGCGACTTACTTGAGCTTGCGAAAGTGCAGATTGAAGGCGAGAAACGCAATGGCCAGGGCAATGCCCACGCTCGACAGTGTTGCGATTGTGTAGAAGGCCAGCGGTGCAATCGTCGCCACGCGCAGCTTAAAAACCCGTTTCGCAATGGGCACCTGCCCACTGTGCCACTTCACAGGTCGACAGCGCGGACAGCGAAAATCCAGTGCATCGGTTGCCGGATAATAAAGCGCAATGGGCTCCAGCAGGCCACGCTGTATCTGATAGAAGGCGGTGGTGCCGACGCGGTCCGGACCGCTAAAGGAGACGGGCCCCTGTGGAGAATTAAATAAATGTAAAATAAATAAAGCAAAAAAGTCCAAAACAACCTGCACACTCTTCTGATGTAGTTGATGTGATAAAGCCGAGCATTAATAGTTAAAACTTTTTAATGGTAGAAGTTTTAATTTCAGAATTTATTACAATTTTTATTCTTTTATTTTTTTAAATTTTCTGATAAGGTTGCTGTACTTTTGACAGATTATATATACCCTATCAAGCACCATTTTAATGTTATGTGTTTTTTATACTTTGTTTTTACAAATTAATCATTATAATTAAATTTAAATAATGTAGATTATTTATTTTTTAAGAACTTTAACTGAAACTTTTAGTTATTTCCAAAAAAAAAAAACATTTGCATATATATATAATAAAAAAATAAAACACTTCGTTAATTCGTAAAGTTTTCATAATTTTGGTGGCCTCGTTAATTCGTATTTTATTTGCAATTCAATAAACATAACGCCTCTCATAAATCGTAATTCATTTTTGAAACCTCTTATAATTCGTAATGCAAATCATAAAAACAATCGTTTTCAGCTTAACTACCAAGTTTTGTAGACAATTTTGTCGCCTTCGTGTCGCCATACACTGCACTTGTTTGTTCTATTCAGAGTTTATTTTCTCTTAATTTCATTCAAAGCACTAAATTGTAAGGGGAAGATGTCAAAAAAACGTACGCATAAAAAAAAGCTAAAAACAATACCAGAATTTAAAATTTTTTTAAAAAAAACTTCTTGTTCTTCTTGTTTATTTCAAGCAATACAAAATTACAAACTTTTTAAAACATTATCGTTCTCTTAATATTTTTTTTTATCTTTCGGCTTTTATTTTTCTACTAGATTAACTATATGTAATTAAGTTATTTGGTTCTAATAAAGTTGAAAAGTATGTAAAAATCAACAAAAATGTAAAAGCCTCGTAAATTCGTACATTTATTTTTTTTTTACCCCGTTAAATTGAAATCTCGATAATTCCAAAACCTCCACTTAAAAAATGATCGGCTTTCAGATGTATAATTAGAAGATAAAACTTAAACAGAAAGTTTTTATGACAAAAAAAAACAGATATAAGTATATCAGAAAGTATGCGTTTTGCTTTGGGTCAAAGAAAAAATGCGGTTATATAGTGTACTTTGTGGTTAATTAACCATCTTTGATCCGTTCAGCCTGCTTACCGATACGCCCAGAAAGTGCAGTTTGCCCAGCTGCTGCAGGAACTCCCAGGCCATGTCGCTGCGCGTATAATCGAAGCCATCCAGCTTGGATTGGGCCGCGTTCTGGCGCCAATGCTCCTCGGCGGCGCGCAGGGCCAGTGCAATGGCCCAAACGGCATCGTAGGTTTGCGGCGCATAACGGGATATGGCATCCGGTAAATGATGAGTGACAGTGCCACGCCTTTTTCGCGACCGCAGATCCGATTGTGGCGCACGCTTGCGGCTCCGATTGGTGCCTGCCACGGTGGGTGCTTCCTGCTGATGGAACTGTGCAAATTGTTTGCGTAGCTGCGAGTTGAACATGTGATTGTTCTAGTGTCGGAATGGAAAATTGCATCGATTAAATAGACCGCTCATCAACTATACGAGCTGCCCCACAGCCACCACGCCCACCCCGCACACACCCTCCACAACGCCCATCGTAATGGGATTGCCAGCTCATTATGCGCAGCCGATTTCATGGCTGGCACTAAAACGATAATAAAAACATTTTCATCATGGCGCTGTGCCGACGGGTCCTGGCAATCATAGACTCGCGCCTGCCTCAAATCAAATGTAGCATTTCACTTGAGCAGTGCGGGGAGGGGGGAAGTCGATGGGTGGCTCTGCTCTAAAGATGTTGTCTTAATCTCATATAATACTTAGAAAAAAAAGGTCAGTTATTATTTGCGGCATTTGCTTAAAGGTTAATGTAGTATAATTTCCTGTGCCCTTCGATACTGGGCAAATATTGGGTATGTTATAGTTGTGCAACTCTATGTGGCAGGCAGTTGAAGGTATCTCTAAACTTATAAAGTATATAAATTATTTATCGGAATGGTGAGCTGTATAAATTTCATTCTGATTGAGGGACTTCGAAGTTTTTTTTTTTTTAATAAATTAAATTTATATATACTTTTATACTTTTCAATAAAATTAATATATATGTTTATCTAGTAATAAACGAGATGCAAAACATTGATTCCATTTTAGTATTCACACTGCCCTAGAAATTTGAAAAAGTAAAGGAAGGCACTTTTAAATATAAATATCTTAATTCTGAATTTAATCGGATAATAAATACAATTGCTTTTTGGGAGAACATTTTTTATAGTGTACACTTAAAAAAAAATCTTAGCTTGCGGCTTTTCGGCAGAGCAGGATAAAGGGTCTATTCTAGTTGGTACTAGAGCACTTTTGTTTCAATTTAAATCTTACCCAATGTTATACAATATATAGCTTTCATTCGCTTCTATATAAATTTCCTAATGCCATGTAAACATAACTATATAAACATTTGATTTCCCTTCGACTCTTGGTTAGGCCAATCATTAGATCTTAGATGCTTACCAGTCCGCTGTAGCTGACATTGTTGCCCACAATGCTGTTGTGCGTGGACACCACAATGAGATTCTCGACGGCCAGCTGCAGCTCGTGCTTGGTGCAGGGTGTCTGCTGGTCGGTCCACCAGGGTGCGCCCATGCTCTCGTGCAGTATCCAGGCGTAGTCGGCGCCAAACATGCGCAGTCTGTACGCCTCGCAGAGTATCTGCGGTGCCAGCTCCTGCGAGAAACTGCCGATAATGATGCGTGTGTCCGTCTCCTGCGGCAAAATGGAAACAAATGTTTTTTTTTTTGGCCATTTTAGTCATTTACTTGGCCACATTTGTCAGGTTGCAACATTTACCCTGAGGAGCAGCAGCTGCTCCTTAAAATCGGTTGCCGCAAATGTGATTGTCGCCGCACAAGATATGTTTGCCGCCTCCAGTTCGGTGACCAGATTATTCACCGCCAGCGAGTGGACCTCCTCGTTCTGGGAGAACGTCGTAACGGTGCCCCAGCCAAAGCGACGGATGAACGCTATCCGTGCCGGATTGTGCGAGGAGTCCGGCGCAACGGTGCGATAGAAATAGGGAAATTCACGTCGGTCGCTCAGCGCCGGCGATGTTGAGCCAAAGGAGACCTATAATCAAGAGCAGTTAGCAGTCAAGCGTTTATTACGTGCCACATGCCCCACTTGACACTCCTCGGCTAGCATGCGGCAGGGAAAGTTTTGAGCCACGCGTGTGTGCTACAAAGTTTCGACCCATTTAGTCGCCACATACGTCGCAAGCGACTCAAGCAGCCAGAGCTGAACTTCAAAGGCCACAACTTGGCATTTGCATGCAGCGCGCTTCTAAGTGAATTTATGTTGGCCCCCCCTTATAAACACAGACAGCACCCACAACTCCATGCACGACCATATTTACGCATTTCTTGTCTAATAGCACTGGCCAACAAAATTACAAAAATGGTTCAAACTTGAATGAATGAACATTGAAATGTTGAACACATTTAAGTTTTATCTTAGATAATTAATATTAAAGCATTTATTGTTTGATTTACCACAGTTTGGGGACTTTTGCTATACATAAATAAATATTTATATAATAGGTTAAACATTTATCAAATATATTTCACAACCACTTATTTTTGCAATGCCAAAGTATTAAATATATTTTTAGACATATATGATATATTTTATTATTTAGCTACACAACGCTTTTTCTTCTTCATTATTTAGCTTCGTATGTTTATAATAAAATAATAATAATTAATAATAATGATTAATTCTACAGCGGTTTTATAATGTAGCTATTTTTTCGTAAAACAAAACAAAATAAAACTCGTAAAAGGTTTTGAAGAGTAGCAAAAAAATAGCTAGCTAGAATTTAGTCTCTAAAAAATTGTCTCAAGATATATTAACTGAGAAGAAAAGTAGATATAGAAACAGGCAGACGGACAAAAAGGTTATCTGTTCAAGAATATGCATTCTACAGCAACTCACAATGCGTTGCAAATTTGTTTGGTATATAAAAAAAAATTAAGAACTCTGTTGAACCGTAAATAAATGCAACAAATTGAACAAATTTATTTCATAAAAAAAGAGAAACGAATTGTAAAAGAAAATTATGTTGCCTAGTGTAATTTGTAGGAGGCTGTTTATTTGAGCGCGGAAATGTTTATTGGCTGCCTTTTGAGTTTGGCCGTGGTATTTATGTTAATCGAGCGAGTTTCCTTTCGGCACGTGAGTTGATTAAATTTTTGAGTAATAGCCCGGGCATATTTGCATATTTTAATCAGCGTAAGCTCCCAACCACCGTCTGATTGGACTCGAAACTTACCTGCACAATGTTCCAGTAAGGCACCACCTTGGCCAGGCTCTCCGTAACCTCCGAGCAGGCGGAGCCCAATAGCATCATCATGCGTGTCGAGGGCTGTGTGTAAATGGCATGAAAGAAACGATCCACACCTACGCCGGGATCACACTGCAGTCACCGAAAACAGATACAGAGGAAAGTGAGTTGGAGTCAGAGGCGGGGACAGGTGTCGATGCTGGAGCAGTAACAGCAACAGCAACAACATCAGCGATGGCCTCATAAAAAAGCACGCGTCAAGATGGCGCAATAAACATTTTAAAATGTCGACCTCTGAGTTTTGATAGAAGATGCCGCCGCCAGATATGAGGCGATTTCAGGGACTCCAGTCGCCATCTCCGTGTGGCTCTGTGTCCCTGTTTCCGTCTTCAAGTGTCATCAAATCGCAGCTCACACCAACCACTTCAACCACCACGCTTATCGTTGCCGCTGCTGCCGCTCGCAATAAAAAAAAATCCTATAAAAATGTTGCAGTCGACTACAGCCGACTGCACAATACTCTGTTTACAGTGAAAAAAGTGCTGGCAACGTTTGACTATGGGCTTCTTGAAGTAAATAACTCTCAAACTGTTTCACTGAGAGTGCGAATTTAAAACTGTGGCATTAAATTCTATGTTCAACTCTTCCAACTAAGCTCTCTTTTTAACCTATTTTTTTACAGGAGTTATATTATTTTTATGAATTTCGCATTATACATAATACTGAATAATGAGCAATGAGAAATGAAGATTATAATTTCCCACAATTTATGAACAAAATAATTCCAGTGATATTGCACTTTTACGCAATAATATGTTGTTATATTTATTATGTTATTATATTTTCTTTAGTGAATTTTTAAATACTGTCTATAACTATTTCAACTGCACGATACCCTGTACACACTGTAATTGCAGTTGAATACATGTGAGAAAACACATGGAAAATATATAACTTGGGTTTTAAGTAATAAGTAACTTTAAAACTGTAAAGAGTGTATGAATTACATGTAAATAATACCAATATACCCTTTCGCACTGTGTAAACAGAGTATTGCATAAATTTTGATGACAAATTTCATTTTAGCTGTTTTCCCTACCACCCCTAAAACCGCCTCCGACCGCTCTCTTAACGCTGATGCGCTTGCAGATTTTTCTTATTAAGTTTTAATGTAATGCACGCGCCAGCAAATGAAATTTCAATTTCAATTTCGTAATGTAGACACCCTGTGAACCGGCGGCAACTCACCTGCGTATCGTTGGTGACCAGCTCGAGCGTATAGCCCGGCAACAGCTGTTTGCGGTTAATGTGCTCAACGGCCATGGTGGCCGCTCCCAGTTCGCTGAGTCCGTCCGGGCGTGGGCCGCGCTTCGTGGACAGCTCAAACAGGCCGAGGAGTACAATTTTGCCATGATTGCTTTGTATCTCCGCATGGGACATGCGGCGTTCGCTCTCAAACACCTGGTTAACCTTCAAATAGCGCTGCTGCTGCCAACTGCTCAGATTGGTGCCCAGTCCGGCATTCGCTGTGATTGTGGGCAAATTGCTCTGCGAGTTGAGTCGCTGTCGCCGCTTGACTTTCGTCCGAGTGCCCTTCCAATTGTCGCCAATGTTCACAGCCGGCGCTGGACGGTTGTGATAGATATCACTGGCGATGGGTGCCTGCGGCTTAAGCTGCAGCGCCTGCAGCTCCGCGGAGGACTCCATCGCTGCGGCGGCCAGGCTAAGCGCCAGCAGCGTGCTCAGCGCCAGCAGCCGCCGGCGATAGCTCGTTTGGCACACGTGAATTATGCGCATCCCGTTTGGCAAAATGGCCACTGGCCCATTAATCAGCACGGCATTTGAATCTGCTATCTCGCACGGATGTACCAGGCAATAAACAATGCTTGTCCAGGCTCAGTAAACGTGCGTGCGTACACTCACCGAAATTGGATGTACTCAATTCTAGCACGAACGGCAGGGGACTCATGCCGCTTTCATTTCAATATTTCAAGTTCATTTTGTTTTTGAATGTGTCTATGTACATGTTAAGTTTCAAGCATTCTTGATTAAAGTTTAAATTAAGAAAAAAATAATAATTAAAAGAAGTTTAAAATACTTATAAGATTTTGCATACTCGAAATAAACTTTAAAACTATTGAACCTTGGGCATATTTCAAATATGCGAAAATATTAGAAATCTATTTGGATTAGGTAATAAAAATTTGTATTCAATAAGTTTGCAAGGTCTTGTGTCTTAAGTTTATTTTAAATTTTCAAATTCTTGTGAAACAAATTTTTTCAGTCGAAGGCTTGAGGTTATTTTTAATATTTAAAAATTTTTTTTTCTGATTTGAATAAAAAATTTCAAGTTGTTTTCTCCTAGTGTATATGTATGTCTATTGCTGTTTTTATTCACTGTGCCCCTCTTTCGACCCAAATTCTCTTCAGCTCTCATTTCGGTTTCCTGCTGTATTTGGCGTCAATTTTATCGCCTTTTTATTGGCCTCACTTTTGGTCTCATTTCGTTTGCCTGACCATTTGCCTGGCTGCCATTATCTGTTCGCGCACTGGGCACACACACATACACACACACACACACAGACAAACACAAACAGTGTAAAGCAATGGCTCATAAAAATATGCACCCAAACACTGCGACAACCCGCCGTCCCCCTGTCGTCCACCACCAGCTGCCAACCAACTTGCAAATGAACAAAAAACAAACGAAACAATAAACGCCAACAGCCAATTGCCAGTTGGCCAGTTGTCTGCTGTCTGTTGGCAGTTGGCAGTTGGCAGTTGAGAAAGGATTAAGTCTTCGATGAAATGAAAATAGACACACCACACACAGCCACACACACACGCACACACACATACTGGCATTTACACACACCCGCTACACACCCACTTACAGATATAGGAGCATAGACACAGACACGTGGTTATCAAGGCTATCATAAAATGCGAAAGCCAGAGACTTTTGTATAGATTGTTGGCTCGCTTTTGTCGTTGCTACCATTTATGCTCTTTGGTGGGTACACAAAATTTGCAATGCAATATGTAACGTCTTCACATAATATGCTTTAATATTTCATATTGACATTCAGCTAATTGGAACAACCTGCTGAGTCAATAAAGGCCTAATATCCAAATCAGAACTCTAATGGAGCTTTATAATAATCAATAAAAATAAATATAACTTTTTTTTTTAAATTTGAGGAAGTGAATAATAAGTGAAAAGTATTGATGTCTTCAGCTCTTTAAAAATAATTTAACGAAATTTCAAACATATCGAAACCTGTAAAATAAAAACTTTTCAATTGTATCAAATAAAATATATATTTATCAAAAAACAAAAATCGGAAAAGTTATCAATAACTTTAAATTAATTTGATAAAAATACAAACGAATTGGACTTGATAAACTCGATCCGTGATTCTAATCAAAATTATTTATATGCTTTGAAATAGAAAAAGTTTTTGTTTGCCCATAACATAAATTTGCCCAACTTCATTGTACCCTTTTTTTTATCAATTTTCATTGGCAAAGTGTGTAATAAATTTCATTTTGCCTTCTAAAATTTGGCACTTTAAACTACCGGACTGCATTTATTGCTCCCCGTTCGGCTGAGACCACAGAACTACAACTTCAAAGTTTGCCTACCGAAATCCTCGATTCCTGGCATGTGGTCTGTGGCGCGTAGTCCTTTGAGGATGCCTTGCCTTTGTAACATTGTTAATTACCACTGAGATGTATGCCGTTAACGGGGCGTGACTGTGTGACCTTTGCTAATGCTTAGTTCACTTAGGCTTGCAAGTGTTTTAAAGTTAAATTAAGTGAGACTGATTGGAATGCTGTTCTACGGGTACTAGTCCTTGATTATCCCGGATTTGAAAAGCAACAAAATGCTGGTTGCATTCAAAAATTATTGTCACAAGCTATAATTAACTATTTGTATAATTAACTATTATTAAATTTAAATGTTTTATAACTATTATAAAGCACTGGCTACCAAATAGCCAAGATTCGAGGCCAGCACAACATTTATTATATTATACTATTTGCAAAAGCATTTTTAATTTGTTTCTTTGAGTTCCGAATTCTATGTACTCATATTTCTTGACTATCTAGGTCTGCTAGAGTATTTAATCTTCCTTCTTTCATTTTTATTGTTGCTGCCTATTGCCCTTTGTCCAATGCACATTGCCCGTTGCCTTTTGGCCATTGCCAGTTGCCCCGTTGCCATTATTTTTTATGTTAATGGCAAAACATTTGCGCTTTCATTTCGAGGCTTTTGGGCTACTTTTGAGCATCACGCGCCACAGATTTTTGTGTATGCACGTATGCATAATTGTTTCGAGATTACTAAAAAAAACACACACATACACACACACACACACACTCACACACACAGGCACACGCATTTGTGTATAAAACTCGGGGCTTTATTGCGTTTCGTTTCGTTTCGCTTAGTTTTTTTTCGCCGTGTCCTTAAAATAACTTTTTGGCCCATTTTGTTTCTTGGCTTTTGTTTTCGTTTCGTTACGTTCGCATTGCATGTTGAGCTCTCCATTTGCCAGGCAGCCCAGTGGCGTGTTGAGAGTGAGAAAGGGGGAGGGGGGGGGGGGGGGGGGGTGGGGCCGNTAAAGCCTTTGGCAAGACTTTAACACACATGCGACGCTAAAGTTTTAGCAACTTGACATTTGCCCCACTGTGCGGCAGCCAGCGGCCCCCACTCTGCGAGCACTGCAAGCCCCATTCCACCCCTCAGCCACCCCCTGCTCGTTGGTGCATGTCAGCGGGCTACTTGTAGTTACATTTCATACATTTTACATTTTATTTTATGCTTTCTGGTCTTTCTATTATTCTGCCATATTTCACAATTGTTACCGTGGTATTTAAACCTGCACTTATTTATGGCCATGCAAGCGTGTGAGTTAACCACTGGCACAAACGACCCACCACCTCCCTCTCCAGCACCCCTCGGGCACTGCTAGTCGCTGTTGTTGTTGTTCTGCTTGACATAAATTATGCAAAATGTTGCCTGCATTTGTAATTGTGATTACATTTTTCTAGCTTCACTCATGTGTTTGTTTCTGTGTGTGTGTGTGTGTGTGTGTGTGTGTACATGTGTGCATGCGTGTGAGTGCGTGTGTTTATATCCCCTCTATGCAGTTCGTTGCCATTTCATGAAGGCAAAGCACAAATGCAGCTGCTCGGAATTGAGCTGCCCAAGTGCATTCTTATGCACTTGAATCTGTTGAATAGTTGATGCGATTTGTTATGCACGCTTTTTCTGTTCTTCTACTTGATCAAACAAGCACACACAAAAACACACTCACTCACACACTCACTCACACACACACACACACACATCTATTATTACAGCCAGGCCAATAGCAGCAGGAAGAGAAGCACAAAAACCGGATTTACACTGGGATTACCACAAAATAAAATAATGCCATAAATAAGAGCATGCAATGATATAATATCTATATTGCATATAAATTAAATCAAATTTAACCATGTCAAGTGACAAGTGACCTGCATCACTGTGAACTAGGATATAATATTTATTGTATTTCTGCATATATAAATATTTTAAAGCCAGAAACGCGTTTGTGCCTATTAAATTATATATGAATTATACATTAGAACTTGTTAACTTGCATACTCAGTAAATATTAATATTAGTATTTCTGCAATATTTAATTTTATTTTGGATGTCCTGCTCATCGCATATTCCTATCGTAAAATAATTATTGTTATATAAGACCTGTTCAGGCTTGAAAAACAGAATTTCAAATTAGCTTAAGAAGTTTTAAAGTTTCCTTACCTTTCTATACTTTAATATGGATTATCTTTAGTAAATCTTGCATGTTTTTAACAGCCTTGACAACTCGACAGATAAGCCCATATTTCTAACTTTAACTCCGAATGAATGCTATGGAAATGTCCTTAAAAATTCACAACTAACAGGTTCTTTTTATTTTTGTTTCTGCTCCAAAAAGTATGCTACACAATATTTATGTGAGCGTATATCAAAAGTAAAGCTTGAAACACTCTAAGACTTCACACAAAGGGTTTTCGGTCGTTGCTTTTTATTTCAACGCAAGCGGGAAAGAAACGGAGCTGAGCAAAAATCGTGGGTCGGGTTTTCTAAAGACTTTTAGTTGTTTGATTGCAAGTGTAATAAGCATCAACAAATGAAGGATCGAAAGTGTCACAAATAAAAGTTTAAAATTTGTTGTCTAGGGTATTTGATTTTAGTGCACATTTAAACCTAGCATGTTCTGTTTTGTTTGCTTGTTTGTTTAATTTATATGCATTATACGTAAAATTTTAAGTGTGATTATTATTTTAAGCGTTGGCTTTGTTTTCGTTTTATTTACACTTGAGTCAAGGATGGGGTTGCCTTTTGAAAAATTGAATAAAATTATTCGGTTTGCTTTTTAAAGTGCCTCCAGCTTATGAGTTATGGCTCTCAACGTATATTACATTTTAATTCATTTTTATTACTATTTTAAAAGTATTTATAAAAAAAGCATTGTATTTATTATTTTGTTATCATTTTCATTTGAACTGTTATTTAACTTTTTATAAATTAATTTGATTATTTAATATTACTGTACATGTTATTAACCCATTGTTTTAATACGATTGAGTTAATTTAATTTGATTTGTTCTTGCATTTCCATGTTATATTTATGATCTGCACCACGATATTACGTATACGCCACCAGTCCATTAACTTTAAAGCACTCACTCAATTTTCCTACAATTATTATTATGAATTACTTCAAATTTGTTAATTGGTTTTGCGCGTAAGTTAATTTCTTAAATTTTCGGCAAGGAGCCAAAGGGTTAGGCGGGGAGATTTTTACGGCACAGCCTTGCTGCGAGCTGGGTACACGATGCGAGGCGCACGCGATGAGCTTCAAACCGCAACTGTTGTCGGCAGTTGAATGCGCGCCGCTTTTCTGATAAAACACAAAATGGCAACGCGTCAGATTTCAATCGGATTGAAGGATGCTGCCGTTCAATGCTGCTCCTTCAATTTCCACCGGCTTTCAAATGCTCTCGCCGCAGTACGCAGGCGTCGCAGAAAAGGCGCCAAAATTCATTCATGAAAAGCAACAGCTTCCGCTGCTGGGGCCATGAAAAAAATGGGTGGGGTTGGGGCTGCGTTTTGCCAAAGAAAAAAGCAACAAGCTGGCGCAGAAAGTTGTGCCTGGGAAATTTAAAAATGTTGCCGAACAAGTTAACTTTAAATTATGCAAATTAATGCCCAACATGAAACTAAATAATTTGCAACTGTCTTAATGAAAAATTCATTTATTGTGCCAGCAAGAGCAGAGACGACTGCAGCAGAAAGCGGTCAGGACAAAAGGACAAAAGCTGTCGGCAGTTGGCCTCTCGCCTGTCAGCCTGTCGATGTGCATCGCATTGCTTAAGCACAGCGCAGTCTGCAATTGATGCTGGCACAATTGGCAGTGCTGACAGCCCCACTCTTAATTATAGCTGCAGTTGAAGGCGTCTCTGAATTTTATTCCAACATTTATTCATGTTGCCTGACAGGACAAAGGATTGAGGCAGTCAAACTTTGTTATTTAATTTGGATTTTTTGGGGGAAGAAAATTAAATAGTTATTTAATTTATATGTCCAACAAAAAAAAGTAGTGATTAAATATTTATTAAAAATCGATAACATATTTAAAATCTCTTTCTTTAAATTTTTTCACTGATAGAGATTTGTGTCAAATATGTTTGACACAATTATTTGTTTTAATGTGTTTTTTAATTTAATGTGTTTTCTTCTATTATTTTTCTTTTGTGGCAAGAAATTTCTTTTTAAAAATACAAAGATCTCTGCAAACAGATTACAAATATTCGTAATCACTGATTTAAACAGCATCCACATTCTCTTTATTATTTCTGTTTGTTCGTTGTTTAATTTTTGCATTAAGTTGATTATATTTATTTGTAGGTGTGTGCGTGTGTATGGATTACTATTAGGGATGAGTTAGTGTCTTTATTCTTGTAGTTTGACAAGCAAAGATTTAAAATTTAAATTAAAATTCATTTAATAAAAGATGATCACGTTTAGTGACGTGTGTTTTCAATTCACGATAAATAACACGACACGTGCTCAACTCCATTAGCTACAAGTAGTTTTAGTTCATTGCATTTGCCTTTAGCTTTTGTGCAGCCATTGAGTTGAAGCAAAAAATAATTTGATTTCTGATCGCTTTGTGCATTTTATTTGCGCTTTTCAATGCAAAAAGCTTTCAAAAGGGGAGCACACTCCAAAAATGAAAAAAAAGTAAAGCAGAAAATGGTAATTAATATTTGCTGTTTCTCTGCCCCGACGGCCGTTTGGTTGATTCAGCTGCAAATTGAGTTGTTTTCAATGAGCTCCACTCAAGGCTGAGCAAACAGCAAACAACGAACTGAAACTGCAATTTACACTTACAATTTGCAAATAAACTTAACACCCAATCCATTTGCCATGAGTTTAGCCCCAAAACCCCTCTGGTGGGGTTTCGAAACTTGAGCCAACGAGCGAGAAAAAGAGGCGAGAGCTGCAAGGGAAAGCCGTAAGCCGTAAGGAAAGGCAACAACTTGCGATTATCGTCACTTGACTTGAATTTTACCCCTCCTCATAACAGAGCGCTCCCACATGCAAATTTGATGCAATAGCGCAGCAAAGGAGCAGAAGCTCTTACTAGAGTCACAACAGGAATTGGAGCTACAGCTGCGACTGGGCAACTGGGCCGTCTCAATGGGAATACACTTGTATGTAGTATAAGCACTCAAAAAAAATACCAATAATGTGGTGTTCAAATTAAACAGAAATGTTATTGATAGAGAGCCAAGGCTGAAATTAATAAGCCTGAAACGAAAATGTTAATTTTAAACATGTTTTATTATATTTCTGAGCATTATAATCTGAGCAATTTACCAGCGTTGAGATAATTATACGCATGATATTTAATGTGCAAAGTATTTTGTAAGTTGTCAAACATATTTCTGTATTTTTTTTGTTTTTTGTTTTTACTTTACTTTCTATAATTTAACACGATAATTTTTCTCTAAGTGTGTTTTATATTCGAGGGATTTTCGAGCTCAACAATGGGCGCGGAATTCAAGCTTTTGTTTTACTTGTTTTCCAGCTTGGAGCTCAAATAAAATGCAATTACACCACAAAACTCAATTTCAAGTGTCAAAAAGTTGCGCTGCACTTAAGAAGTTAACGTTGCGCCGACCCACAGGCACTCCCTTCTACCCCTTCTACCGCTTCTTCTACTTCATCTCTCCATCTCCTTTTACGGCTCAGCCTTTGTTGGGGCATTTCCATTTCGTTTGGCAAATGCGCAAAAGTGTCTCGAGTGGGCAAATGGGAAAAGTGTAAAAGCGGCCAAAAACAAAATAAAGCGGATTACGTTGAATTGTCAAATGCCCAAATATGAAGGCAGACATGACAGCCCAAAATAAGAGAGAGAAAAAGAAAAAGAGCGCCCTGATAGGCATAATGTGTGATATATAAGCCTTGTTTATATATGTTGCCTTAGCTAAACTAATTTGCCAGACGGTCAGACGGAACAACCCTCAGACATATACTTACACACATCTCATTTGCATATAAAATGAAGCTGCCAACTTATTTTACGTAGCCACTCGAAATTTTCTATCGGCTTTTTGAGCTAAAAATAAAGTCTTATATTTATATCATTGCGTTGGCAACGCTGGCAGGCAAACAGCCAGAAATGCGAATTAAATATGTTATCTAAACTGTTTGCACGTCGAGTATTTACCCAGCAATCGATCAGTTAAATTCATTTGCCAGCTGTGTTTTCTTATCTAGCAGCCAACACAAAATCACAAATCTCGTTTGTCAAGTGCTTCACACTGAGCAAGACATAATATATAGCTGCTTTATACACCCTGCTCTTACGAAGAGTAAGTTGGGTTTTTAAATATCAAATGGGCATTGAGCATATTTGTTGTTTGCATAAAAAAGTTTAGATTAATTAAATTGCATAATTTATAACAAATTATTTCATTCAATAACAAGGGTCTAGGTTTGAAACTCCTTTATCAAGCTTAACTTTGATAGCTTAAAATTACCTTTGACAAATTTTTATCTTGGGAAAATATTCTCTTCAAAAACAGAAATTAACTAATCAGTTGATTTCTGATAACAAAATAAATTTAAAATGTAAAAAGAGATACTGTGGTTATCTATTTGCCCAAATGTAATCGCATAATACAAACGCTTTTCCCAGGCATTCAAATCCATTAAAACTCAAAAACTCCTTATATAAAACTGTGCTCAATATCTGAGCCGATTTCCATGCTGAATACATTATCTTTTATGGTAACCTCTCTCATTTGAATTAGTATTAATATTCAATTTATTTGAAAAGAAATTCTCATTGCTATGTACATAAGAAATTTATCTCATAGTCCCCATTGGTATTACCAAGGGTATTAAAGCGTCGGCAACTTGAAAATAGTTTTGTTTACATTTGATTTAGTTTTGTTTTGTTTTGCTTAGTGTTTTTGTTTGCGGACACTTGGCAAATTGTCAGGTGGTAACAGCAACAACCACAACAACTAGCAAATGGTAACTGACTACGCCAAAAAAAAAAAAAACACACACACACACACACGAACACATACAGAGAGCAATTCGAGCAATTTGCACGTTTTTGCTTGTCGTGGCACATGGCGTATGCGTAATTTAGTGCTGCATACTTTGCGGCGCAAAGTTGCACTTTTGTGACTTGTTTAGCTACACATTAGTTGTGTGTGTGTGTGACGGGGTGTGTGTGTGCCTCGTTGTGTGCTCTCTAACAGCGCAGCACTTAAAATTAGGAATTCAATTATCTCCAGCACACACACACACACACACACACACACACACACACACTCAGATAGGGCGCTCTTCGGAAGTTGAATGTTTCCATTTTTGTACGCACTTTTCACACCTGCTCGCCCTTTTCAAGGCCGTCGAAGGCAGCTATAGTTGGTTGGCGCCCGGTTGTTAGTTTGTCAGTCGGAGCGTCGACAACTTTATTGTCTGTGAGGCACTTTGCAGGGCCGCCCAAGTGTACCTTCGGGTCGGTGTTCATTTTTGGGTTTTTTCTTTTATTTAATTTTTTTTTTTTGCTTCCATGTAGCATGAAAACCACTTCATTTCCAGCTAGAAAAATGCTGAAAGCTTGAGCGGTGCGCGCTGCAAGGGTATAAATTTTAATCAAGCGCCGCTTTGGGAACAGTTTAATTATAATTTCACTTGCATTTTTTTTTTGTTTTGTTTTTTGCTGCTGCTGCTACCAAAATTTCATTTATTTCTGGCAAATTGGCTTGAAAACAATTAACAATTAACACCTGTTTGTCGGCCCGGTCGCCTGCTTTTGGCAGCTACTTGAAACTAACAAGGCAACGACCAACCCACTTCCCCTAACACACCCCCAACACTACGCCTCCCCCCACCCCCACCACCCTTAAGCCGCTAGCCGTGTGCCGCTGTTTTGTAAATGAAAAAAGTTGCACAAAAAACTTTTCAAA
>SCDS01000376.1:0-38547 GCA_004149465.1 Drosophila nigromelanica
TATGGGGTCGGAGATGCTTCCTTCTGCCTGTTACATACATTTGCACAAAACCATTATACCCTGTTTTACCCATTTTCAATGGGTTCAGGGTATAAAAAGCCAAAGACTTAAAGTTTTGTTTTTTAAGTTTTTAAATTACATTTGCTTAAATATGTTTTCGTTGGTATGTGTGCCTTAAATAGATAAAAAATATTAAATTTATTTTTTAATTATTGCCTTGAAGTACCGTTCTAGAAGTTAGTCAAGTTTAAATTTCAAGCACAGCCGTTGGGTAAAGTGCGCAGCTAGCGGCGTGTGTTTGTGTGTGATTTTGTGAATGTATGTAACGACAGGTTGCAGCTGGACTAAGGGTATCCCTAGTCGGGCACTCCCGACTAGAGCCCTCTCGTCATTTCTCAGCAAATGAATGAATCCTCTTAAGATTTCCACTTATATACCAGCTATAACAATTGAGCTGCCCAACTGTTGCCGACACGCCCCCAATTGTAACGACTTATTGTCACTTTGGATATTACCCATTTGGGTGGCAGGGCTAAAAAGCGACCTGACTGCGTCATTCCACAACGAATGGAGTGCGAAACACAACTGGCCAATGTCGAACTGTGACAGTTGTTACCAATTCGCACTGCCCAGTTCGGCGTTTGGCGTTTTCCATTGCGACGATTGCGATTGTAATTAGATTAAGCATACGACGCGTTGGCCGCTTCAGCTTTGCGACCAGCAGTTGGAAACGGAACGGCACAGCTGCCAATTGGGTTGGCTTGGGTTGAGTTGGCTTGGTTTACGTTGTGCACAGAAAGTCAACTGCTGATTGCGTAAGTTCAGTTAACGGGCCACAGGCAATGAGCAACAACAACAGCAACAGCAACAACAACTCGCCGACGCGACAGACGAAACTGAGTTTCAGGCGCAACGATTATGAGCGCCTGCAGCTGACAGCTGGCGATTTCGCAGCGCCAACAGCAACGCCAGCATTTGGTCCAACTGGCAAAATGCAGCTCAAATTGAGCGCCAGCAAGATCAAGCTACAAGCCACACAGCAGCAGCAGCAGCTGCAGCAGCAGCAACAACAACAGCAGCAGCAGCAGTTGGAGATGGATGCACTGCGTCGCAAGTCGGCGCCGCAGCTGTTCAGCTTTAGCATTGCGCCGCAGCTGGCAACTGGTGTTGGCGACACTCAAACTGTGCCACGGCTGCCCGCCGTTCAGCAAGCGAGCAACTGCATCCGGCGCTCGCGCACGCTGGGCTTGCCCACGGAGCCGGCACCTGACAGCAGCAGCGAGCCGAGCAGCAGCAGTCTGACTGGTGGCAGTTCCACCTCACCGGAGTCGCTGCTGGACCACATTTTGAGCGGCGCCTCGGCCAGCTCCGTGCAGAGCAGCAGCACCGCCAGCGACATCACAGTGGCACCACCAGCACCACCGGCACCGCCACCACCCGTACTACCAGCGGCCGCTGCCCTTGGCCCGGGCCAGTTCAGAGCGCCGCCCAAGCCGAAACGTGTGCTCAGCCTGAAGGCTTCCCCGGAGCTGCGCATCTCGCCGCCGACGCCGGTCAGCGGCGTGCAGCTGGAGGTGAACACGTTGCTGCTGCTGCCCGCTAGGGATTCAGCCGTCGATTTCTATGACACAGCCTCGATGCTCTCCAGAAGTGGCTCGCCTTCGCCGTCGCCGTCGCCGGCGGGCACGCCCCTGGTGTCGCCCTCGCCCAGCTTAATGCTGCCGCCAGCCGCGGGCTACGTGAGCATCACGTTCCCGGAGGATCTCAAGTGCGCCATATGCATGGACGTGTACACCGATCCGCGCACGCTGCACTGCCTGCACTCGTTCTGCCTGCAGTGCCTGGTCAACGAGAACCTCCGCGAGGAGGCCTTGTGGGAGGAGCGCTCCAGCTACAGCATCATCTCCTCCACGCCGGATACGTGCAGCGAACTGGCCACGGTGGCGCCGGCCCGACAGCGCGGCGCAAATCTCAGTTTGCGTAGCAAGAAGTCTCTGGACCGCCTGGCGCTAAGGGTACATTGGAACATGGCTGAGTTGCAGCTCCCCATTTACTAACTGAATCCGTCTTCCAGAGCAAAACCGAAGCCAAACGCTCGACCTCGGCGTGCTCCTCCAGCACGCGCCTCAACGCCAGCTTTGCCAGTGAGCCGGAGACGATGCGCTGCATCCGCTGCCACCTCTGCCAGTTCGTCACGGAGCTGCCGGCACTGGGCGGCGTGCGGCAGCTGCCACAGAACTACATGCTGGTGCGGCGCATTGAGGCACTGCGCCTGCAAGCCGGCGACGACATCATCTCGCGAGTCTGGTGCTCGCTGTGCAGCGAGGAGATTAGCGTAAGCTTGAAAGATTGTCACACCAGTCATTATTACACTAGTTAGCGCTGGGAAAAGGGCATATTGGGTTTGTGCAAGGTCAGTCTGTTCGAGAGACTTGAAACTTGGAACATATACTCGTCCGATCAGTTGTGAAGCAAGATGCTGGACAATCTGTCGGGCAGATTACTGATTTATATATCTATTTTTCTATTTATCTATTAATTTATGTATATATCTCGAGGCAGGTAGAGTCACCAATTTTCCGATTACACTTCTACAGATCGAGCATAACAATTACAAAATTATTTAAGTAATAATAATTCAGACCCTTTTCGTATATTTTAAGCTGTTATTTTTCCGTAAACTAGAACGTTCTCACTTTTTGTACCCTAAACCCTTTAAAAATTTGTCAAAAGGGTAGAATTGTTTTAGACGGGTAAACGGCAGGAGAAAGCATCTTCGATCCCATAAAGCATATATATTATTGATCAGGATCTACAGCAGGAATCAATTTAGCCAAATCCGTCTGCCTGCCCTTCCTTATGTATAAACACATCGATCTCGGAATTTAGACTCCTCCATGGCACGCGCAAATCAAGTCTGTTTCAAATGATCGATAACTTTTACCGTTTTTTATAATCAATACATGTGTACATTTGCAATGCATATGCATATCATATATGTATTGTGGAACAGCAAAATCAGTTAAAATGAGTATTTGAATATATAGCACTTCAATAATCTATTGCGAATTTTACTAAGATCGGCTAGAAAATACAGAAGTTATTAAAGAAAACGTATGGTAAAATCAAACAAATTTTCTAAGCCAAGTATTAAAAATAGAGACTTAAAACTTTGGATATATACTTGTAGTTATCCTCTTCAGACAATGTGTTAAGATTTTTGTACCACGCCCACTGGGAGGCTGGCAATTCAAAAACATGTCGATACGCTTCAAATCACAACTTGATAAAAGGTGAATATGAATATGTAGATAGCTGGTGACCTCCCCCACAGATTGCACCCTTGATATCCCAGCCACGCCCACTAGAACGCCCCCCAGCCGGCTCGCCCTAAAAAATTGGAATTAGTGTAGTCGGTAAGTGTTGTGCAGCTGAAGCTAAAGGGACGGCGGTTCGAGCCCCGTGGTGTTGGAATCATTCTTTTTTTCTTTGATAATTAATATTTTTTATTACATTTTTTTTTAAATTTTTAACCATCTCAATACTCAGCACATTTGCGAGATTGTGTAGTGTAGAGTTGGTTGAGAAAATTTTTCAAGAACTAATTTTTCATACAGGTCTGAGTGATGAATGTAAAGGGGCTTCAATGTTTGTAACGACAGCTTGCAGCTGGGTTCAGAGTGTTTTCCAGTCTTAGTTCTTTTCTGCTCCTTTCAGGCCACCTTCCATTGCATCAGCTGCACGCTGAACCTCTGTACGTTGTGCAAGGAGGCGCACGAGCGGCAGCGCAGCACGGCCAATCATCGCATGCGCAGCATTTTGGAGCTGCGGCGCGCCCGCAAGCAGAGGCAGCAACAGATGGGCCTGGGCGACAGCAGCCATGTGGTGCTCAAGTGCAGCCTGCACGGCTTCGAGCTGAAGTCCTTCTGTGTGCCCTGCCAACAGGTGAGACCCATTAAGATTTATAGAGATCACAATTTCGCTCTACTCGTTCTACTCCCACAAAATCCCAATTAAACATTTCTGTCATCAGTCCCAAAGAAGCGTATTTTGTTTTATCCCGTATTTTGCTTTATCTCGAAATTCATCTGGAATCCTCACTGAAAATTGTGGATTTCATCGCTTTTTTCGGCCATTTTATTTCACCATTTCCCCGCTCCAATGGGCTCTGAAATACTTTGAGGTTTTGTGGAGGGGTCCTGGGTTTCCGTGTCCCAAGCAAAGTCTAACGGGAATCCAAACGCTTTGTTGCAGCTCGCCTGCCCGGACTGCCTGGTGCTGCAGCATCGCAACCATCGCCATGAGACCGCCGCCAAGGCAATTAGCCAGCTACAGCTGGCCAAGCAGCTAGGCGAGGCCGCGGAGCAAACGCGTCCGCTGTGCCAGTATGCGGAGCATTCGATCGAACGCCTCCACGAGATCACGCGCAGCATCAATGCCAGGTGCGATGACATCCAGGCCCAAGTGGAGGGCTATATGAACCGCTACGTTGAGGCACTGCAGGCACACCGCAGCACGCTGCTGCAGCAGATCAGTCGCGCCCGGGAGTCCAAGGTGGAGCTGATACTCCACCAGCAGCTCGAGCTGGGTAAGGACTATAAGCCTGGCTGGAAGTGTAGAGATCATGGATTGAGTGGCATCACAAATTTCTGACATAAGTGGAAGAACAGCCAATAAACTGGTTTTCCGTTTGTGAACCGAGTATAAAGAGGAACCTTAAGTCAGCCAGAGGGGAGTGGCCTTGGAAAGTGATAACCAAGTAGATTGTAACCCCAGCCTAGATTGTAACCCTGGCCAGTTAGGAAGTCATCACATATATATTTACAAACTAAAACGTTTCTTCCCCTTGATCGTCTAGAGAAACGCACGCAGCAGGCCATGGATGCGATTCGGTTCAGCCAGGAGCTCTGCGACATTGGCGCCGATGTTGAGATACTAAGTTTCGCTCGGATTCTCCTAAAACGCTTCGAATATTGCCAACAGTTCAAGCCGCCCGTCGATCCGAAGGTGTGTAGCGTGTGCTTCAATCAGGCTAGTCCCAATTTAAGCAAAACTGAAATCCATCGGTGAACCTAAGCCCTAACATACGCAAGTAAGAATGCCTCAGTTGGGGGGTCTCCACTAGGAAGTATCCAAAAACCGTCTGACAAATTTTACAACATTCTTCGTTAATAAGTTCTTTACAACTTTTTGCAAAATATTATATAGGTGCTATTATATAATTAAAAATTCACATGACCCAATGTCTACGAAATAAGCTGGAGCAAGTAAGAGCTATGTAGTCGGGTATAACCGATTGCGCAATACTCGTTCACACTAATACGACTATTGCGGAGAATATTGCACAAAACGAATAAAAATCTGAGATTGTTGAAAATAGATCGATGATAGATTTTAGTAAAGCATTTCAGCTGATCAGGAATATATATAATTTATGTGGATATGTTCCTTCTGCCTATACGGTCTTTACCTACGTTCTTATAACACGCTTGTATTCATTTAAATCAATTTTAAAATTTCAAATGTTAATTTTTATATTTAAGTGAGTTGAGTTTTGCGATAACTGTACCCGTTTCACATTCTCCGTTCTGCTAACCTAGCCTAACCTAAAAATAGCACAGTCGCATTCGCTTCGTGAGCGAGAAACGTACGCTTGGTACACTTGGCAGCGCATTGTACAGTTACTCATAATTTCGTACTTGTTTTTTTTTGTTCATGTAGATCTCCGATTCGCTGCATTTTCTGTCGAAAATACGAGCGCCTGGTACAAAGGAACAGCATGATATACCACTGTACGGGATTATAACGATGCAGACCGTGGAGCCGTCGCTGTGCAGCCTGCAGTGGGAGGGCTTCTCGCAGCTGCGTCTGCACAAGAAGGTGGATCTGCTGCTGCTCTCGCGCGACGCCGATGGGGTGGCGTTGTGCCACGGTGGACTGGAGATCAACTGCATGATCAAGTACAAGGATGCCAGCGTCAAGTTTCTGCCCGTCGAGGTGTCCGATCATCGCGATGGCACCTACAGCATCTCATTCACGCCCGATACGCAGGGCACGCTGATACTGACCATCTGCATCAATGATAAGCCAATCAAGGGCAGCCCCTACACCTTCCACTCCCGGCAGGTGCGGCCGCACAGCGGCATCTATCATTGTTGCGCCTTCTGCTCCGGCAAGGGCAGCAAGAGCGTCAAATGCTCCTGCGAGGGACGCATGCCGGGCTACAGTGGCTGCGGCCATGGACATGCGGGCCACCCGGGACGTCGGCATTGGTCCTGCTGTGGCAACGTGTTGGAGAACTCCGAATGCAGTGTGGCCAACAAGTTATTAAATTCATAAGTGAAAAACCACAGAGTTTGGAACATTAATTGGTTCATCTATATTGATTGGAATTTTATGATAAAAATACATGTTTCGTATGTTGACAAAAAAAAAGTGGGTGTGATATTTATGAACAAGACATTTGTGTGGCGCGTGCAATTAATCCTCGTTGTCCGAATACCAGGATAGGCGCTCCTCATAGAAGCGAATTACCATTTGCGGTATTTTTACGTTGGCCACCGTCGATGGCACCATCTCCGCCTGATCCACGCCCTTGAACTGAATGAGGAATGTGAGGCGCCCGTTATTATCGGAGGCACCCAGTATCTTCTCAGCCTCCAAGCCTCGATCGAAGCCGGTGCCGCCGGCCGGTATCAAATCGTTGTTTTCCTCCGTCTCGAGACGTTTCGATTTGCTACCTGTGGACGCAGCTGAGGTACACAGCAAAATTTATGTTAGAGTTAAGGATGAGGGGTCCGTCTGTGTTTAGCTTACCTGGCTCTTCCGACTTTCGTTTGCTGCCGCTGGTGTTGCTGGCTGTGGTACTGGTGCGGCCCGTTTCCTTTACCTTGGTGCTGCTACCGGGTCGGTCCTTCTTCGATGTAGAGGCTGCGTTTGCGTTTGCCTGGAAAACCGCGGCGTTACTGTACTGAGCAACTGTACTCTACTGAAGATCTTTGACTTACCTCGTCTTTGCGACTTAGCTCATACTGTTGTATAAGATCCTGGCAATCGAGATTGCCCTCCGGCTCCCAAGTATTTTCAGTTTCAGCATAGCCCTTCCACTTAAGATAGTACTCCACCTAGAAACACAATGAACGTGATGAGCATCCTGCACTAGACGGGTCCACCCCTCCCGCCGACTCGCATACAAACCTTTCCTTTGCGCACACGACGATCTAAAATTTTCTCGACGGCGTACTCCTCCTCCTCTTCCTCGGCGCCAGAGGATGGATTGTTGCTATCGGGGTTATCGCTCTTCTTGCCCATTTTATGTGTAATTTATTCTTGAACTCTACACCAAACAATTTAAAAGGAACGCGCATGTTTGTACATTTGTAAATTTGTATGTATGTATGCAGAAAATTGTGCAAATTTTATAAAACTCAAAACATAATACGAACACGCTTACCACAAACTTAAAATTTTTATTCACTGTTTATGAAACAGTTCTCCAGTTTCTCTTAATTTATTGCCAGCGACAATCAAATTTCTGCGATATAGCAAGAAAAAGTGCGCGTTCGCAAGTGATGCCGCCGCTTATTCAGGGAAAACAATGCGGCAGAATCGGCGTCCAGCCGAATGTACGTTTACGTGAGAATGGCAACGCCAAATTATGCTAACAGTGAATGGCAACTCAGCCGACGCAAATTCTTTGCGCCAAATATATTTCTGCGAGAGTAATTTGCACCCGAATTAAGTAAAGTCTCGAATTAAGAAATGCCAAAAATACGTAAACAAAAAAGTTCCTCGTCCGACAGTGACAGCGGCCCTGACGATGTAAGTAAAATTGATGGTGTAAAGTGTTTAACAAAATAATTCACATAATTGCAGCGCAATCCGCCGCCGAGCAAGAAAACCAAAGAGAGCGCCGGCAGCGAATCAACTAAGACGGACGGAGATGAAGCCACCACATGGACACTGGAGGGTATGCGCAAAGTGCGCATCAATGAATTTCGCGGCAAGAGAATGGTTGACATACGCGAACACTACGAGAAGGATGGCAAAGTCTTGCCGGGCAAAAAGGGCATTTCGCTCTCGGCGCCTCAGTGGAAAAAGCTGCTCGCGGTTGCCGACGATGTCAACCGTGCTCTCGCAGAATAAGGCCGTCAAAACAAAAAACAAAACACATGAGTCAACGATAGTACTTAGTATATATTTTCTCTCTGCTATTAAATAAACATACATACATCTACATTAAATTAAATATTGATCATGCCTAGGACAAATGTATGATAATGCAAATTAGTCAAAGGCCCTAAAAGTACACGGCGAGTAAAACGACAAGAGTTAACAGTATGGCGAACGGCAACCAGGTCTTAATGAAGCCCCAGATACCGGTGTAACGGCCGCAAACAAACATCCAAAAGCACAGAATGATCATATTCCAGCTGGTGCTGTTGTTGTAGCGCATATTGCACAGAGCCGTTGCCACATGCGAGTGGCAATTGTCGCAAAATATGTTGTGCATGCGGGTGCCGTAGAGCACTGATGCCTTGGACACGCCCTCGTCCCAGGCGTACGGGCCGCCTTCGACGTTTTTCGGATATAGTCGCAAATAACGAGTGGGACGGCCAAAGGCCATTTGGTCCTCCGTGACCAGATAGGGTCCAGCAAAATCTCTGATTACGCCATTGCTCATACAGATGCCCATGTGACCGATAAATGGAAATACCCAGGTAAGCACCGGTATCGGTGTCCACACAATGCAAAAGGGATAACGATCCAAATCATGATCAATGGGCGGCAATCGCTCCGGCACACGTTCTCCGCCACCTCCCATGGTACGTTCGACGTCCTCCTCCGGTTGCTGGTGATTGCTGGACGTTGACGACGACGACATATTAAAAAAATGCAGGACAAATCACTACTAACACGACTCACTAATTAGCTACCTCGTTGATATCAATATGATATTTCGACGTGACAACTTTTCCGATTATCATAAATATCTGATAACAACTTTGGAAAAGCCCCCACCCACAATCACATGTGTGTCAAGTTTTGTTTACAAAGCGAGAGTACTATCGATAGCAGGCATATCGAAAGCACTCCAAGTGTCTATTCACAGCTAGTTAAGCTCAGTTAAGTGAGTAGTTCAATTGAACTTATGTGTGTCTAACGATTTTGTACGGATCTCCTCAAGACAAGATCACATTTTTCTGAGCTTGACATCGAAGCAAGGTTACAATTACGCTTTAATAACATTTTTTTAATATTTCCCCAAGCACCCAAATTGACGTCACACAATAAAATTTGTTTCTCCAAACCAATCAACCTCTAACATTTTACGAGCCATGTTAAAATAGTTGAGCGCGCGAAAATAATTAACAGGCAAAAGTCGGTAGTTCAACATGCCAAAAGAAATTGATTAAAACCAATAAATTTCTTTTTAGTGCACTTCCTATCCACTTTAACGATCGGGCTCGGCACCATAGTTGCCTCCGGGTTAATTTGGGCTGGAATCAAATATGCGATCGGAAATAACGAAGACCAATTACTGGAGATACTTATATTCAATGAACTGAGCGGATCATGTAACGCAGATCACATTGAAAGCGGATTACTTGAGTGCCAGAACAAGTTTTGCTCGCGGCGCCACGTCCAACGGATCATCCATCATATTGACCAGGCGCAGTATTGCATCGATTTGGCCATCTACACATTCACCAAAAGTGAGCTGTTGGATGCGTTGAATCGAGCTCTAAACCGTGGTGTTCTGCTGCGCGTTATTAGCGATCATGAAATGATCAGTTCGACAGGCTCGAGGATTTTAAGTCTGAACAAATTCGGAGTCGATATTCGCACGCCGGACACAACCGCCATGATGCACCACAAGTTTGTGGTGATCGATGAACGTAAGCGTGTGGACGACATCTTGAAGCTCAGGCCGAAGAATAAAAGGTCGAGTCCACCCCCACGTCGAAGTGTACTGATGTACGGCTCGACCAACTGGACTGAACAGGGCTTTAATGGAAACTGGGAAAACTGCGTAATCACCTCTGATCAAGTACTGATCTCAAAATTCCAAACTGAATTTAATAGGATGTGGAGATCGTTTGAAAATCGTAGTATCGAAATGTCTACTAAGTCAATTTAAATTTCTTGCTTTTGTGTACAAACTGTATTCTTAAATCTAAATGTTTGTTTCCCTTATAAACTATTTGGCTTGCAGCTTCAGTTTTTCCAGGCGGCGCGTAAATGTCTCCTTCAGCGCATTAAGTCGATCCAGCTCCGAACGCATTTCCATGTATTCTATGTAGGATACCTCCGATTTCAGAAGGATTTCATGTTTGAGTTTTAGCACGCGGTTTACTTCCTTCTGTTTGCGCTGTGTTTTGATGAGCTTTACTATCAGTGCCGTTTCTTTTGATTTCTTGGGTGTCTTTGACTTTTTAGATTTCTGCGAAAGTCAATACTATACTATTAATATGCAATATATTGTAATAAGAAATAAATCTTACTTCCATTATTATTTCGCTTGTTTGGTGCTATGCTGCTGGTATGGCTACCACCTGTAAAAGTAGTATGCTGCTCCCATTGGGGTGACCACATTGTAAATTAATCGATAAATGGTGTCATTGTCATACCGATAACTACGAGCTGCAAATAAACAAGAGAAAATTATACGAAAAATATAGTGATTGTTGTTTAGATGAATGCCCTCACGGATAAGGTGCTTGTGTCCAAGGAGGCACTGGCTGTGGCCCTTGGCGACAACTGGGAACGGTATAGGGCAAATATGAAGAACTGGTTCCGCAACCGATGGACCAAAGAGGAATTTGATTGCGAATCCCGCAAAATCATGACTCCAGACAAGCTGCACTTGCACAATCAGTTTCTGTTGGCGCTGCTTAATAAAATAGACGCTTTTGCGGCTCCAGAAGCAATTGCCACACTACAGCCCGCTTGCTCCAGTGCTAGTGGCAGGAGTAGCAGCAACAGCAGCAGCCGGAAACGCAAACGCAGCTCGCGCACCTTTGCAGATCGCATTAATTTCGAGCTCTGCGATGTGCTGGAATTTGTCAAGGAAGACAATATGCAGCTGATACGCCCGCCCACATTGGGTGGCGACCAGGGACTACAGCAATCACAACAACAACAGCTGCCCACGCAGCGTTACTGCGCGCAGGAATTGTTTTTGCCCGACGCTGGCTTTATTATGGGACGTTTTCTGATCGGCGCCTGGGAGATTGGACTGGTTTCCGTGGACGACAATGTGGCTGAGTATGTGGCCATGGCTGTGCAGGTGCTGCTCAAGGATTTACTCGCATCAATCATTAAAAAACGCAAACATTATAAAACCAGCGGCGAGGGCAATTTCTATTATGATGTGGGCGCTCCACTGCGTGATCCTTCGCTGCGGAACACAGTCACCCGTCAGAAGGTGGACGACACTCCACTAGAGCACGACAAGGAGCTCAATACAGCCAACTTCATGAGGCGCCAAAATGACGACATTGTCTTCCTTTCGGCCTGCGAACAAGTGCAAGTATCCGTTCATAAATAAAAATTGGACTCCTTTTTATGTATATATATATATTCTATTTGTATATCCCAACAGTATGCCCTGCGAACGTACTGTGATTTCGCTGAAGGATTGCCAACGCGCCTTTTGCGATCGCAACCTGATTGGATCTCATGCAGTCTATTCTATAAACATGGAACGCTTAAATATGATGATGCACTAGTTATAAATATACAACATTTATGTTTACTGTGGCATAACAAGTTGTGCTTATTTTTAACAGAGTTCTCGCGGTGGTGGCTTGAAGGGCACCTGGCCAGGCGCAAAATGATCTGCTTTAAAGGCCGCAATCTCCTCAGGCGTTAGGTCCTCCATGCGACTATATATAGACGTGTTTCCAGTATGGGGCGGAGGTTGTTGCTGCTGTTGCTGCAGCATCTGCAGCTGTTGTGGCGCTTCTGATTGCATTTGTTGTGGCTGCTGTTGCTGTTGAAAACCTGCCCCCGGCTGACCGAAGAATCCATTTGATGGCTGTGCAGTTGCAGCTTGTGCAAATATATTTTGTGTATTTGGTGCCACAACAGCAGCAGCAGCGGCTTGGCCAAAGATGCCACCCGACTGTTGTGGCGGCTGCTGCTGCTGCGACGCAAATGGGACAGCTTGTTGCCCAAAGGGCGAAGCATTTGCCGGCTGTGCCTGTGCGAAAACACTACCACCAGAAAAAGCTGCTGGTGCTGCTGCTGCGGCTTGTGCAAATGGGTTGTGCGGCTGTTGTGGCTGCGTCTGATTAAAAATTGAAGGTTGAGTCTGTCCCAGTGGCTGTTGCTGTCCAAACGTTGCCGTCTGAGGCTGTCCAAACGCCTGCAGCTGTTGCTGTTGGCCAAATATATTTGTATTTGTGTTTGTATTTGCACTTGTTGCACCTCCAAAAATATTAGTGCCCGCATTGTTGTTGCTGGCGGCGGCGGCGCCGCCAAAGATACTGTTGCCACTAGACGCGAAGCTCGTCGTTGCAGTGGGGCCGCCAAAAATGTTGCCAGCGCTCGAGCCCAAGGCGGGCTTGCTAAAAATTGAGCTACTTTGCGTTGCATTATTGCCGGCAAAGCCAAACGGATTGATATTGTTATTGGGTGTTGCCGGTGCACCTTCTGGGGTTTCATATAGCTTAATCATGACGTCGAGTATTGGCGGTGTTATCTGCAGCATGACCTTCATTTTATTTGTCGTTTCGAGCACCTCCTTTGTGAACTGCTGATGGTATTGATCAAAGCAATTAAGGCGTCGGCTTTCGTATGCTTGATATCTGACTTCTTCGAATGACTGATCTTCGATAAAGTTCGGAATGTTGGGCTTGTCCTTAAACGGCCCATAGACCGAAAAGGGCCACATTTTGCCATTGATGCAGGATTCTATGTCCGTTTTCAAGTATTGTCTGGGAACATAGATGTCATCATGAAAAACATTTCAGCTTTCGGTTTGTATCGCTACTTACTTTACATCAAAATGCTCGTTGTGACATTTTGTGCCAAAGCGGCAAGATCCTTGTTGAAAAAACCGACAAACGCCCATATTAATCTTTTTGCAAAATGTGTAAACACAAATATATGCAATCTATTTTGATTCTGCGCCGGTCTTCAGTTTAGTCCAACCAGCTGATTGTTGTGTAGCACGAAGCTGCCAACTTGCTTAAAATAATTGTGCATGCTTAACCTTTATTTTCCAAAATAATCCAAGTTGTGAATAAATCTGCATGGTTATTTCATTTATGACACATAAAAAACAATCTTAATTGTTTTCACAATTACAATTGTTTTCAAATTCGATAGTCAAAACGGCTTGATCGATACTTCATGTTATTCTTTCCCTCTCTGTCTGTGATCTGCAAGATGTTGCTGTTAACAGCTGTTAAATAACATTAATATTTAATTTGTTGTTGGAATTTGAGCGGTTAGGTCGCGTCGCTTGGTCGCGGATAGAAATGTTGACGCTATTATTTTGTTGCAAAGACAAAAACATACGCATATTTTAACTAGTTTTATGTACACCAAGCCAGTTGTTTGTGCAAAGAGAAAAAAACCAACAGTTCGCTGTTCGTTTTGCGTCTGTCTGCGTCTCTCAAAAAGGGCAAGCAGGAAAATTTAAGCCAATAAAAGATACATACTAAAAGCCGAAGTGCGCGAAAATTGTGTCTTTGTGTGAGTGAGTGTGTTTTGTGTTGCAATAAACAAACAAACAAACAAAACGTGAATGTTATTGCCTCGAAGCTGTGTGCGAATTTTCTGTAATTTAAATAATTCGTCACGGATTGTATCGGAATGCGACAGCTGCAGCGACGCGCATGCGTCCGTAAACATTTGTTGTTGTCGCCAAATGTCGCGACCGTAGAACTGCGCAATTTTACACATTAATTGCGGCGTCGCCTTCTGTAACGAGCTGCTGCTTCCTCGTCTTCGTGTGTATGTGTGGTCAGCGGTATTCAACACTGCCCAAAAGCTTCGCCCCGAACTGTGTAAATAACAGAGAAAACGTAGAAGTAGAAGACGAAGAAGAAGCGTATAGCGGTTGTCATGCAAGCAACATGTACATACATATACAGCAAGCTCACATGTAAGTAAGCATCTCCTCCCCCTGCCCACAGACTAGCCTTACACCTCTGCAGTTCTGTCTGACCGCCCACTCGACTAGTGTATTCATAAGGCAAACAAAATTAACTCATAGGTCGGGAGAACGATGTTGCCGCTTCCCCCCTCCTGAACGCCGCACAAATTGCTCTATTCCGACGCACTGTGACGCCTACTTTTGTTTGCGCCCACATCTTTTGTTTGCCCGCTCAGTTTTATTTGAGGCAACGGGCATAAATAAATAAACAGTCAGCGATATCAGAACCACTTGCCACTTATCTTGACAACAATAAAATCTAAGTAAAAATCAATTTTCAAAACTAGCAGGACACGAGTTTCAAGAATACCAGGATAAATAAAAGGGTCAACCTTAAAATGACAATAACATCAATTTTGAGGAATTTATATGCGCCAATAAATTTCACAGTGAAACAAGAGACTACAACAACAAAAAAGAGCAGAAAAAGAAGCACGACAACGGCTCAAAAATAAAAGAGAGAAGATCAAACAAAATACCGTAGTCGCTGCCGACGTTGCTGCTTTCTTTGTTGTTGTTGTTGTTGTTGTTGTGTGCTGCAACAGGTAAAACTGATTGAGCGGCCAACAACAAACATTTCGAATGTAATGTGCAGCAAATCAATACTGAAATGCATGCAAGATAAGCTGCACCAAAGAGAGGAAGAGAAAGAGAAGAGAGTCCGTCAGGCTAGGCAGCAAGCAACCTGTTGCTGCTGTTAGAAATATGTTAAGTAAATTTCGTGTATCAATAAAGTGTAACTAATGCCAAACCAGCAGTCAGAGTATAAACAGCAACAACAGCAACAACAACAACAACAACGTTTGTGCAAAGTTCGCTGCACGAGCTTTTTGTCAATGAATTCGTCTGGGCAATAAAACTTTCTTTTCTCTTGGGCTTATCACGCAGCATCTGTGAATGCGTACACCGACTGCGCAGTCCCCTCCCTTCCTCACTGTCAGTGCCGTGTTATCGTCAGCATGCCGTTTTTTTTTACTCGTTTCCGAAGTGCAAAGAGTATATTGGGTTTGTGCAATGCGTGTATTGTTGTCCGCCCGTCTGCCCATTAAAATATGTAACTTTTGCTTAGCTTCGTTTACTGGAAGCGATGCCAATCGCGAAAATCGTTCACAATTTTCAATAATATATATTATTCCAATGCGACAAGCGCAACATTTTTTTGTTTTGTAGTGTATTAATGGATGGTGCTGCTGCCCAACTCGTGGTTTAAGTTTGCTGCAGGTCTTTGTTTCGAGACCATCGTTTTTTGGTCTTTTAAGAATGTATACAGTTTTTATCGATTGCATATCATTCTTATTAGATAACTTAACGTAAAAGATAAAGTATTTAAACTTGTTTCCTCTTTTATGTGTGTGTTTTTTTTTATGTGATTACACTGTCATAGAGTATTGCGATGCCGGCTACACCCGACTACAACGTTCTTGCTTGTTTTCTTTTATAATTGGGCGGCCTTTTAGTCTGAGGCGGCTGCAGCATATCAGCTTCATGGTACATTAAGACAATAAAGGTAGCCCCTTGTGCCACTCCCAGTTAGCGCTGCGTGGGAAGTGTGGAATGTGTGAGTGTGTACGTGTGTCTGTGTGGGTGTGTGTGTAGATGTGTACGAGTTGCTGTCATCTTTGGTGCCATCTTTGATTTCCTCCAATTGAACATTCAACTTGCCGCAACAAGTGTCCCAGTTTATGGCCTCAGATAGCAACTATAACTAGTTTAAGCTTCCTGTCCAGCCCCCGGACCGTCATCGCCGTTGACTCACATGGCAATGCGCTCTTTCCTTTAGACTTTCAGTTATTTTCTTACGCTGTTGCTGCGCCTTCCCCCATTACCGTTGGCAACATTTTCTTATAATGCAGCGCACAACAAAAAATGTTGCCAGCAACTTTTGCATTGGCGCGCCTTGAAAATGACAACGGCACATCAGAAAATATGTTGAGAAGTTACAAAACTGGAGTCTTTATTCTTAGATTATTGAACAAACTATTTTTGAGTATGTAACAGGGTAAGAATGCTACGAATGCTTACCCAAAATAAAAAAAAGGTACACATAATCTGAATGTGATATAAAAATAACCTCTAAACGAGTTAACAATCTATTGACGAACCCATATTCACTTCTGTAGACTTTCATCTACCGTGATAAGATATATATATGATAAATATTTTCAATCTCACCTCTCAATCAACCTGCCTTAGCCATAGCTCCCCACAAACAAACCGATTGCTAACGCCCCCTCAATCTCCGAAACTTTTGTTGCTTTGGTTGCTGAATTTATTGTACTGTTCAGAGAATGTTGCTATGCAATGTTCCACACTTTATGCTGTCGCTGTCAATGTCCTTATTGTTGCTGATGCAGCTGTTAATCGAACTTTGAACACAGTAAAAATTTACATAAAATGTAACTGAAAACAGCGCTATTTAGGCAAAAAGGAATATCGCATGCTAAAATTAACATTATCACTTTGTTTATCGTTAAAAACTAGTTTGTGCTGAGCTAAAATACTTTGAAAATAGTGCCACATACGTTGTGTTAGAAGACAAGAAAGCACGAATAGAAATTATACTGGAATGCACGACTTATAAATGCCCTGTACAATGTGACATGAGCGTAACAGAGAGAAATAAAGAGATCATAAGTCTAAGAGATAATTAAAGCTCTTTATATTCACATTAACAACAATACATAAGTTCCATTTTTTATGTGAAAAGTTAAAGAATAATTTGTATTTTTATACAGATATAATTAACCTATATATTTTTGTTAACATATATAGGGTATACAAAAAGCCGAAACAGCAGCGTCATAAATGGTACGTTTAGAAATTAGAAAGTACGGTGCGGTGTGAGTATAACTCGATTTGTGACTGTCATAAATGGCGGAAATTGTGGGTCTCAACGACGTCGCCACAGCTTCGGCTGAGTGGCTCAGACTTTCTTGCTTACTTTCCACTTCCACGGCTACTGCCAGTGCCCGATTGCCAGATTGCCAGAGCTACTGTCGGCTGTCTTTGGCTGTGGTTTTCTTGTCTATAATTTGTGCCATCAGCATTTTGTTGTCGTTATCGTTAGAGCTCGGAATGCGACTGCAATGAACCGTGCGTTTGGACATTTCTGCATCTGGTGAAGTTATTAAGCAGCCCTCCATAATTACCTGGGCCTTACTTAGTGTGTAGCGATCAGACCTTTATTAAATTCGCTTGTCTTCTTTATAACTTATTCAATTCGCACCGATGATGGAAACCGGCTATATCTCTACCTCAATACCTGTGCAAAATCTGCACTTATTATTACACTTAATGTGACTTGATTTATAAACAAGCAACGTCCGACAAAAGCCAACCAACTTATCATCATGCCACAGCTGTTGAAAGACGAGCACAGCTACACAGCTACAATTCCCCATTTCATCTCCAATCTACCATGGTTCAGTGGTTTCATGCTGTAGCGTGCGTATTGGATTACCTGATGTCCAGATTTCGTACTCTTTTTTTTTGCCAGCTACACGAATGGTTTTTTTTTATGAAGTTTATAAATATTGCTTTGCATGAAGTAAAATCGAAAAGGTTAAGTCTTTGTAGAGGCCAAACATTTATTAAAAGTACAATAAATCTTATATTTTGTAAATTTGATGCCAATAAAATAGTTAGTTTCATACAAAAGTTATTTTCTCGATTTTGCCAGGCAGTTATATAAATATGAAAATGACGCAGTTTTCTTACAAATATATATAAATATAAAAAATGTATATATATGTGTATAACATACAATACATAACATTTTTTGAAAACATAACACTTATTTCTCGATCCGGAAGTCTCTGTCACTTAAAATGACGGCATTGTGCTGATGTGAATCAAAAGCATCGCATAAGCGGCTTTTGTCCAAGAAAGGAAATGGAATTCCCCAGAACACACATGCGCACAATCTTTATAACCATATTAATGGTTTCCGTTTCAATGGTATTGCTTACTACGTATTAATATTGGTAAATGTAAAAAAAAAAAAGAAAATTTAACAGGAAATTAATTGGTCGGAATTGATATTGCCCATTGCCAGTGGCATTTATTGCGCATGCGTGGCCTTCTATTCCGCTTGGGCGTTGTTCTAGTTTTGTTTTGTAGTAGTAGGCTTGTCGTTGCATTTTATGATTCGATCACGCGTGCGGTGAACTGTGGAAAGCGGGTCGCCGGCAAATGAACGAATGATGCAGCATCCAGGTGAGGGTTAAGGTGTGATATTGCTAACGTAATATTTTGTAATATTTTATAAATATGGTGTGTGTGTTTTCTATATACTTTTGTACGGGTACTATACTTTTATGTTTATTTATCATCATTATTATTTATTATTCATCAAAATTTACAACCGACTACGTCTGTTTTGAGGCTGTCGTCATAAAAATATGCATACGACAGCTATATGTGATAGTAATCCGATTCTGTCGACATTTGTACTGCCTACAACAAACAAAAGCTTTAAAACTGAGAGACCAGTTTGCATAAAATCTACTATGCAATATAATCTTTATCACTTTGTGAAAAGAATATATAAAAATAATAAAGTTGCAGTGTGGTATAACCGACTGCGAAATACTCGTTGACAGTATAATAACAGCTCAAAAAACAATTGATAAATATCAATTTTTGGAATTTGCTTTAAGAAGGCCGTTATTTGGTAACTTTAGCTCTAAAATTTAGGAATATACTCTTTTCCCTTCGGGATCAAACAGAAATATACAAAAAAAGTTATTTCAAAACAATAACATTTACATACATACGTACATATGTATTGGAATCAGGGATTTCGGAAACTACTTGACCTATAGCAAATTAATAGACTTGACTTTGTCGTTGTGGATATGTATTTTAAACTATTTTCAATAAAATTTCAGCACATTTTCTATTCAGTTTTTCAGCTCAATAGTTATGAATCTCCGATCAATCATAGCTCTTTCTAGTTCAGTTAACATTTATGCAATTTTCAATTATTAATGCTTATATAGCTAACGATGTATCACTTTAAAACAGTATAAAGCGTTATGGCAGGCACTCCTCAATTTGCAATATCATGTGCCCCAATAAATCGCAAAATATTCTACGCTGTATCAATACAACGAACCAATCCCTTAACTTGGAAATTATTTCTACTGCGCAATACAAATAGCACAATTTTTGATGCCACATCCATAAACAGGTTTATAGCATAATTTGATTTGTAAGATTGACAAAGTTAACCTTATCGAATAAACTTCTCGATTTCATATTGAAAAGCTGTCACATGCAAAATAGAAAACCCAAGAACAAATCCAGAGTGCCACAGAGATGCCCTGAACACCGATCTGTGCTGAATTAAGATGCACTAAAACTAACTTCCATATACAAAAAAAAAAAAAAAACAGACAAATTCACACACTTTGACAACGTCTGTATTATTTCGTCAGCCCGATCTGCATTCTTCTGTTCATTTTAAAATTTTTAAATCTTGAATATGATATTAAAATATGTGTGTGTGTGTTTATTAAGTTAAACAAGATTGTTTTTTAAATTTTGGTGAAGTAGAGGGAAGTATCCAAAATGTGAAATATTGTTGATCTGAGTATGGTATACAAGAACACACGATCCACGTAATGTAACTTTAGCTTCTTAAGTATCAAGATTTCCATAGTTCCACCATGGTTTTAAACCGATATTAATCAATATTAACGAAATGAGGAGAGTAATAAAAAAACTAAATTTATTCGTTTTATTTTGAATATATTACAAATTAGTAATTAGTTTTATGCAAAGGTGTGTAATAGGCAGGAGCAGGCATCTCCAACTCCAGATATACTATATGTATCATATCTTGTGAATATATATGTAATATATGTACCTAATATATGTAAACTCATCTATGGCACGCGTAGATCTAGTTTCTTTCAAATGATCGATAACAAATGTGTGATTTTGTGTATGTATGAACACAAGAGGTTTAAATGTATGTAAGGAGAGCTTGTTTATTTCGAAAAACAAAACAGGTGAGTATAATCAAAAATAGCGTTTTGGTTATTTTACTTTTCTCCTTCGCTCTCTGTTTATATCTTTTTGTCACAGTCTCAAATTCCTCCACCCACAGTTGATTAATGAGCTTTGCGCAGTGGTCTATTGGGCTCGGGTGTCTCTTTCGCTTCCTTTTGTTTGCGTTTCATAGTTCATTCATGGTAGTTTCACTGTCTGCTGATTGGTCATCTATCTGTCTTAAATCAGACGGCGACAACAACGCCGCCTGCGATGTTCTTGTCGTTTGTCATTCGATGCAAGCGAAGGCGTTTTTCAACATACGCACATACATACATATGTATATCATGTTTTTGGTGCGTGTGATGCAAATGCAGTGAAGCGACATCGGTCCAACTAGTTGCCTCTATGTACACATGTCTGCATTGTCTATGTGGGTGTTTCATTGATCTTTCTTTTGCTTGACTTTGCTTTCGAGCGGGTTTTCAGTCGTGCAGTGGGTAGCTGTTTAAATTCGGCTTAAATTTGGCCTGCTCACAAATTAGCATATGGTAGTTTAACCTATTTTCAATGGGGTTCGGGCTATAATTACAAAAATCCTGCTTGTCCTATCCATATGCCATTGCAATCGATGTCGTGTGTTGGGCTACGCTTTACCATTTACTTATTTACAAAATTTATTGTCTGTGCGCACAGTCAATTTTGAATTGTCTTATTAAGTAAGTGTACTTAACCCACATGACTTGTGGTTTTCTCTTTTCCGTGGCCTTTGTTTTGGTTGTATCTGCCTGTCATTTCTGTGCGGTGCGTGTGCTATTAAAGAGATTTCTGAACCTTGAGTACCTTTCGTGTACACATACATACATATATACATACATACATACATAGAAGACAAATATACACATTTTTCTTGTTTTATTTAATAAGCAATTTTTTACTTCATATTTTTTGTTTGCTGTATTATACATTAATTTTTGCGCATGTGCGTGTGTGTGCTTATTTATTTTGGGTCTACGCTCAGTTCCTTCATTAAATACTTGTTTTATGCTTTGTTGAGTAATGTTATAAAAAAAAACAAATACAAACAAGTGAGATTGTTCTAGTAGGGACCGACTAGGAGATACTCATTTCATTTTGTTGTCATAAAAGTCAACTTTACGATTGCCAAAAAAGAAAACGTTAGACAAAATTCTCGATTTGTATGTATGTGTGCACATGAATACAGAAATTACTTGCGCTTGGCCACCACTATGCAAACTAGATTTTAACAAAATATATGATCATTATTAAATTTTCAGAACTTAATCAGACCATAAAAATGTATGTACAAACCAATTCGCAATTCGAGATAAGCCCAAAAAACCGGGTCATAAAAGCGGTAAATATCGATAATAAGAAAACGGAGAAGGTTATCGATCTTTTGAAATCAACTTGATCTGCGTATGGTATATACGAACTCTGAAATCGACGCTCTCATATGGACAGACAGACGGACAGGGCTAAATCGACTCGGCTAGTGATCCTGATCAAGAATATATATACTTTATAGGGTCGGAGATGCCTCCTTCTGCCTGTTACATACATTTGCACAAAACCATTACACCCTTTTTTACCCATTTTCAATGGGCTCAGGGTATAAAAACATAACGTTGTTAAAATATGCCGACTGTCAAAAATGTAATGTCTAAACAAAGACAAGTAAGCGTACAACATTATGTTTTTATACCCTAAACCCATTAAAAATGGGTAAACATGGGTATAAATAAATAATATGTATATGTATATATATGTGTATGTGTGTGTGTGTGTGTGTGTGTATGTGTGTGTGTGTATACATTTAGAAGCTATATTTAAGTATCCAAAATTTCACAGAGGCCGAATAAATACAGCAATTAAAGGAATACAATTTTATCAATTTCGTAGAACAAGAAGGTATCCAAAAAGATTTGTTGATCTGTGTATGGACTGGAACATATGTACGTATCAAATAACGTGTCCCTAGCTCTTATAGCCTCTCTACAGACTATCCAGACTATACTTTTGTCGTCGGAGATAGCTCCTTTTGCCTGTTATATACGTTTTCACAAAACCATTGTACCTTTTTTTGCATTTGCAAAAAGTTGGATAGCTTCTATGTACCATGTACGAAAAAAAATTAGAAATTCTTAACATATGTATATGTACACATATGTACAATAATGGATCTAAGACTGAGTTTAAAGTTTCATAAAAGAATTTAATAGCAGTATCTATATCAACCGCGTCATATAGAATCATTCGGTTGAATAAATAAGTTTATTAGGCAACTCAAAGTTTCTTTTACAAAACCAGCGGCGGAGCCTATATTAAATTAAAGTAAATTAATCTGCAAAGAAAGGTCAAGGATGCCCTCTAAAAAGATGTGAATAAGGACCAAGCTACGTTCGGTATATTAAAATCACCCAACCCAAGGTATCTTGGGGTAATTATGTGAAAGTACTGCTTAAGTTCTTTTGCTGTCCTTTAACTTTAGATAAAATAGGCAATACATATACATATACATTATCACACAAATACGCAACATCTGCCATATCATAGATATGGCAGTTACCTACACCTCTTCACAATGCTGTTTAAACTGTCAACTTGTCAGCGTATCAAAAGCAAAGTTCCTGCAGCAGTAGCAGCAGCAGCAGCAGCAGCATCGTAACACCTGCGATAAGTGAGAGCGCAAATGACAACAGCTGAGAGACGTAAAACGCCAAAGATCGCGACATTGCCAGAACTTTTGGCGTACACGCATCGGAGGAAAGAGCTGAAGTCGTTGGGCACAGCCAAAGCAACTGGCGTGGGGCAACATTGTTAACCACTTCGCCCCTTTGCTGCTCTGCTGGGTATGCAAAATTACAGTAACGAAGCAAACGGCATCGTTGCCATTACGAAACAACAAAAGAATGCGGCAAGTAGACGGGCAGGGCCTGGCAAGCAGGCTGTCCCTTTGTTTTTCTTTTTGTTTTTGGCTTGCAAATTTGCTGATTTTGTTGTTGTTTTTGTTGTTTTTTGTTGAATTGCCCCACACAACGACTCGAGGGCCAGACCATTCTGAAACAAAACTTACAAAACACAAAGCAACAGTTGTAAATCTTTGGCTCTCTTTACCTTTGTTGTTGTTATTGTTGTTGTTGTTGATGTTGCTGCCGTTGTCTTCTTGGCTTTCGGAGTCACAATCATCGTAAATGAAATTGCCAAAAGCAAAGCGCAAAATGCGAGAAGCCAACAACTTTAAGTTTCCGCTCGCAAAGCCGCAAATAGGGGCGGCAGAGCCAAATTTATACATACCAAGTACATATGTATGGACATATGTAGGTGCTTGAATCACACAGATTCTGCGACGTAGTTTTTGGCGACTTGCGAAACAACAAAATACCCTTCAATAAAAAACAACAGCTTAGACTTTGTGTCAGTTACGCCTTTTGAGCAGATATATGTATAACCCTCATTGTTGTTGCTGCGCATTTGTTTCTTTCGATTGCCTTGCCATGAGCCTGAGTCTTAATTGGAGCCAGACCTTGGACCTAGGACTAGTGTCAATTTTTATAAAGTCGACACTGACACTGTCTACAGGCGGAAATGCCTAATTCTAAATACTGTGATTATTGCTTTCAACTGTAATATTTAATGTTCGAAGATAACCTTTACAGAGCTGCTATAACATGCTTTCGAACGTCCTAATATACATACTCACCGGAACGTCAAAGTTAACACGTCTTCTTGCTTGAAAACCTTATAATATTATATTTTGTTTGTTAAAACTTTATGCCGTTCTCTGCCATCTGAAAAGAATCGTTTATCATCTCTAACTCTAATTGAAAATGTTAGAACGTTGCAGTCGGGTGTAACCAACTGTTCACAATGTAATAACAACTTAAAACAGTTGAAAACGGTCTTAATTATAATTGTTACCTCAAAGCAGTAGCAGGATGGGTGTAGTCAAAATTGTTTGGCTCGATCTTTAGGCGAAGTGATCAAAAATTGAGTTAAATCGATATTGACCTCCAGTAGACAATTGCGGGAATTTGCAATTTGCGTTTTTAAGTGCAGACGAACATTCGGACAATGGGATGGATAAAATAAATAAAATCTTTTTACTTTATCATCGAGTATAAAAAGGCAACGTGATTTATGTTGAAGTGTTCAAAATGCAGTGATACTCGAAAGGCCTTTAAAATAACTTTAACATCTCAACTCCAACATTTATTCAGCTCTATTCTTTTGTGTAAAGACTAATATTTCTCAATTTAATAAATAGAAAAAAAATTGGACGTCATCAATGCTTATATTGATTAAGTAAAATACGCCTTCCTTCTTTACAAAAAGCGTACCTGGCTTTAGAGTTTATCGCATTTAATGGATTACAGTAAACATTCTGTAACAGGCAGTTAATATTCTAAATGTCTAATGTCTGGGTGACTTCTGGCGTTTCCTTGAGCAGTCATCTTGGTCCGATTCTCTTTTTTCCTTATCAGTGACCTTTTCTCGATGCTGTCTTACTAATGTTTGCTGTTTGTAAAGTTTACAAACATTAGTAAAGTGTACAAGACGACCACGGCGACGTTGAGTCCTGGTGTTTAGATAACCTCTTAAATCGAAACTGTTTTTATTGCAAGAAATTTTATTTTCATACAAGCCTTTCCAAAGGGATTCTCACACGCTTTACAGCTTGCCGGTCGGACAGCTAAGTTTTACCTCACCAAGGTGACATTTGTGATCGTAAACCTAAAGTCGACTCTACTATCATGAGGTGGTCCAAGAAGTTTTACGATCCTTAGGTTTGAATCACATCAAAACAGAATTAAATCAGTGCAGAAACATTTAATGTTAATTGCTTTACATGGATGCTAGTGTCCAAATAACATATAGATGGTATATCGCGAATAAAGTAAAGTACATGAGCATTTTATGCGTGGACGATCCCACGGATTTGCTCAAGTCCTTAATTCACTCTCAGATAGCAAGAGAGTAAGCGAGACATTCGGTTTGTGCGATCGAGGAAAATTAGCGATTTATCGGGAAACTTGCTCGCTCCCACTTCCACATTATTGTTCTCATTAATTTTTAATTGATCAACGAAATGTATGTATGTCTTTAAGATTAACCAGTACTGAAAACAGGACTAAACAAGGAAAAGCAATACTAAAGATTGACTTGGATGCCTTTTTCCCATGAATTTAATACAGGTATCTCCTAGAACTTCATGACGTTTGCTTAATTTAGACATTAGTACTAAACTTATGCTCTTATTGATAAACCTTCCCACTTTAATAAATCGTAAAGTTATATTTTTGTAATATTTATTTATTAACCAATTACTGACGAAATCGGACTGCTATAGGTTGATTATCCAACTTAATTATTCGCCTCTTAACATTGACTCAA
This sequence comes from Drosophila nigromelanica, assembly GCA_004149465.1. Classification (NCBI taxonomy): domain Eukaryota; kingdom Metazoa; phylum Arthropoda; class Insecta; order Diptera; family Drosophilidae; genus Drosophila; species Drosophila nigromelanica. Next base: position 25,577 of record SCDS01000376.1, read on the forward strand.
TTTTCTCTCCTTCGCATTAAATTTTCCATTCTAAAACATTCAATACGTAAATTGCCGTGTTTGTATTTACTGGTTTCGTTCCTATTTCATACGACTTTGTGCGGTACGTTGATTGGAGCATCGGATATCTGCTCAAAAAAAAGATCTTCCGGCTACTATTGTTTCTTGATATGGGGAGGAACAGTCATCATATGTCTTGGTCTTAACGACTTACAAGGCGTTGGCTCAGTTTAGTTTCTTCACAAATAATAAATTGGTATAATTAGTGGTATTTTTAATGCGGGGTTCAGGCTATAATAACAAACCAAGTCAACAAGCTACGGCTACAAACAATGTAAATCTAAAGTAATATTCTTTAACCTGAGGATGCTCTGGGCGAGTTATTGTGCTAGGGGGAGTGTGAAGCCGCAAAATTGACGAAGCCGGTTTCCCATGCTTAGTGGGTGGCTTCACAGTCAAACTTGTGGGAATTTTACTTATAAGTATACAATCTTTGTTTTATAATCGTCTCTTACAATCGAGTAATAAAGTATCAGTGGCAAAAAGTTCAACGTGTTTTATATGGAAAGCATACAATTACACCTAGAGAAAAAATTCGTTCTAAATTCAGATTTTGGTGGAATTCGGTCTTAAGATTTCAAGATCATATCGTGCTTAAAATGGGCAAATAAATTCTTACTGTTATAATAGTCCTAATGTTTCCTAATGTTATAATATTCCTCACATAAATACACGCCGCAAGCTGCGCTCTTTAATGACCGGCGGTCCTTAGTCTGCACAATAGAAAATAAATTCTTGAAAAAATTGTACAGGGCATTATAATGTTTATTATCGTATCTTTATAAATTTTGTAGGACTTAAATAGTGCTTCCAAATGTATAAAAAACAAGGCTGTAACACTTAAATTGGGATCGAGTGATCAAGGTGTTCAAAAAGTGATATATTCATGATCTATGGGTGATATACAAGAACGTATTTATAATATTTGGTCCCACAAGCTCTTATAATAACTGACCTATGCTAAAAAAAAATTTTTTAAATCTCGTAAAATCGATATTTATCGATTTAGAACATTTTTCCGCTAAACGTTAAAAATGTATATAAAATTATTTCGATATTAGAGAAAAGCTTAAAGCTTTTGATACCTCTTGTAGTCTATGATATAAACGTGTTCATATGGACATACGGCAATGGCTAGATCGAGCCGCTGATCTGTTATACATATATTGTTGTCACCCAGATAACAAAATGTAATTGTCTGAAGGCAACCGCGAATAGTGTCATCCGTCAAGCAGTAAATTATGTTTTCACTTTCAAGATTTAGCTGTGGAGATGAATTCATATGCCAAGCTGCTTTGTGTTTGGATCACAGTTTAAAATGGAAAACGGAAAGCACTATTTAGTCAACATGCAACACCGTTGATGCATTTAGCTTCGCTTAACGTTGACTACAATAGTAACAGCAACATGTCAGTGACAGTGGCGTTTTCATTAGTTGCGCCCATTCAAATTTACGACGCTCTGTTGCATTTGGTTGTCCACACAAACGAAGTCGTCTAGGAAACTGTTTTGCGACTCTTTGGTTATGTAGCATGAAGCATGTGGCATGTGGCATGTGCCACGTGTCATGGCTGCCCTGACGCGGTAAATGCGCATTTCACTTTCTATCCGTGCCTGGCTAATGGACATTTAATTATTGTACATATGAAGACGGCAAGAGATGTGCCCTCAACTACACTTTTTAGTGCGCTGATTTATTGTTGGTTTGCTTTTATTTTTCTTTCATTTTCCTTCATTTTCCAACTGATTTTTGTGTTTTTTCTAATGCACGTTTTGTGTTTATCGTTTCATTTGGCAGACCAGGCAATATGACGCCGAGGGCATAGACATTTAAGCCGACTATCCAACAAAAAACGACAACAAAAATCGCCAGCAAGGAACCAACATAAAAATGTCTGGCAATCAACAGCAACACCAACACCAACAGCAGCAACAACAACAACAACAGCAACAGCAAATACAAATACAACAGAAGCAACAACAACAAAAGATATTAACAGCAACAACAACAGCAACAGGCCCAAGCACTTTAGGCAATAATTTGATAAAAAATAATAGCGTTGACAAAGCTGCACACAAAAATACAGTAACAACAACAACAACAACAGCAACAGCATTGGCAGCGCCGGATACAATAGGCAAGCAGCAACAATTTCAACAATTTCAGCAAAGACGCTCATTGCTGCCAGCAACAACAACGACGGCAGCACATCAAAGCGTAACGCCAACGTCAGCGCAGACGCATCAGTTGCAAACTGTGGCTACGATACATCAGCATCACTCAACACAACAGCAGGAGCAGCAGCAACAAACTCACGCAACAGCATCGCGTCTGCCCGTTCAGCAGCAGCAGCAGCAACAGCAACAACAGATTTCCAGCAATCCTAAGGATTTTTCAGACCACTCACAGCTGCCGCCAACGCGTCGCAGCTTTTATCAACTGCAGCAGCAGCAGCAACAAGCAACGCCCAAGGGAGCGCATCTTAAGGCGCCCGCGCATTCAATACCGCCTCGCTATCAGCCACCGCCGCAGCCGGGACCGGGCGGCGGCATATTGAAGCCCCATTTGCCGCTCAAATATCCGCCGGATATACCACAGTTATCCAGTATCTATATACCCAATTCTGTGAAGCAGCAGCAGCAACAACAGCAGCATCAGGCGCGCTATCTGCAGCAGCATCAGCAGTCCAGCAAGGCACAACAGGATATGCTAAAGTTTGTGCGCAAACCGGAACAGGAACATCCGTCGCCCAGTGCCTCGGTCACGTCCAGCGTGGCCACGGGCATTCCAACAGCTAATGGCGGGCGTTTAACAGTCGAACAGAACCGGCAATTGCAGGTATAATTAACACAACATAACGTCACATAACACACAACTTTTAGCATCTGTTTGTTTTATGTGCGTCCTTTCCTAATTACAGTCCCTGGTAAATGAGCTCCGCGCGCTGAAGGAACAGAATCAGCGTCTGCTGGATGACAATCAGGAACTACGCGATCTGTGCTGCTTTCTGGACGATGATCGCCAAAAGGGTCGCAAGCTGGCACGTGAATGGCAGCGCTTTGGACGATACACGGCCAGTGTAATGCGCCAGGAGGTGGCAGCCTATCAGGTGAGTTATGGAAGATGGAAGCACATCTAAATATCTCGATATGCATTTCTAATGTTTTTCTAAAGCAACAAGCAACAACCTTGATTAATGATGTAAATATTTTATGGCAGAACAAATTGCGACAGCTGGATGACAAGCAGCAGGAGCTTATCACCGACAATCTGGAGCTGAAGGAACTCTGCTTGTACTTGGATGAAGAGCGCGCTCATGTGGCGGCCAATGCGCTCTGTGCCGGCTGCGGTGCGGCCACGCGCAACGCACTGCGCGATGATGGAGATGGATCCAGTTCAAGCACCAACGCGGACGAGACAATCACAGCGTTACGCAACTACGCGGAACAAAGGCAATTGCCGGTAAGTGGCAAATAGTACAAATAACAGACTCGAGTACCATAATCTAATGCTCTGCTAAATTCTGTGCAGGATTTACGCAACGCCCATACGCTCAACGATCAGACTCTGCAATATGTGCGCTCGCTGGAGCGGCGCATACAACAGCTAGAAGAGGAACGCACAACGCCTACGGCCAATCTGCAGCAGCAACAACAAGCACAGCCAGTAACACCAACCAAATCAGCACCCTCGCCACACACTCATACACAGCAGGACATCAGTCAGGCGGTGGCCGCCGCTACGGCAGCTGCGTCTGCATTGCCGGAACCAATTGCAGGTCGCCCGGAAGCTGTTGTTCGAGCCCTACAAGTCCTAGAGGTTAGGGAGCAGCTGGAACGTGATCGCCTCGGCAATTTGACGGGCGGCGCCCTCGATCAGATGGACGATGGCGAAAAGGCGTTAGTCCGCGAGATGTGCAACGTGGTCTGGCGCAAGCTGGAAGGGAGCCCCAGTGGTCCCACTGCCCTAGAACCGCTCTAAGCATTTCAACTACTATACAAAACACACAACTAAACTTGGCTAACACACTTACATATTGTACAAAGATAAAAATATATACTTAAGCTTAAGCACTTTTTTTAAAAAGAAAAAAAAATACTCAAAACACGTAATTTTTGTAATCCTTGACTGTTATTTTTTTATATTTTGAATGTAGCACTACATAACATCAACCCTACTATCTGTCACTAGAAATTAAAAGTTTCGTAAGTGCTGTCCTCAAAATACAAAAAATATTTTCGTAATTAACCGAGTTTATTTTTCTAGTTTAGAGCTGATAGTTGTTCCATTGAATTTCTTTTACTAGTAAATTTTTTGATACAGAATGAGGTCTACTGACGGACAGTTTTGGGCTATTGCTGTACTAATATCACTGTATTACTGTTATGAGTACTATTGTAATTGACATTCACCATTTGGTACTCCATCTTATGGTAGTTAATTAGTTCCGATGCAAGAAATATGTGATACCTCTTCATATGAAAGAGTTTGTCTTAATGGTGAGTTTTAGGAAGCTGCAAATTTGAAAGAATCGTAATTTGTTTGGGTCGAAAGTGAGGAATGTTTGGGCAAAAATGGAGGTCAGAATGAAAACCTTCAACTATGTACAACTAACAAGTCATTGGCTCAAATCCTGCTGAAATATATTCAATGTACAAATGGTTCTTTAATAAATTTTATTTATTTACAGGAAACAATAATATAAAATAAGCTAAAAACGAATGTGATAATAGATTCCCTGGTCTCCAGCAGCGCTTGCAATGCGACAAAGTGCAGAAAAATTTAACGAGAATTTTGTATACAAGAAGATAAACATGCTCAGACATTTGATAGTTCATTTGGTTAATGATTTATGGAGCTATAAGTGGTGTGGGCGTTCAGGTCCAGATAATTCGAAATTGCAAGGTAACAAAATTTTTTACGAATTCCAGGGGTCTTATCGAGATGTCGATTTAACAAGGTAAAGAAAGCTCTAGTCTGGACCGCCCGTCTAGGAGCTGCCCTGAGCCTACGTCTGCTTTATGGTCTCCGAGATATGGTTAGAAATCCAAAGGTTGAAATCGTTTTTATCGATCCTAATGAAAAGGGGCAAGATTTCGAAAAATTAAAAAAACCGTCTGCGTATAAATTAGGAGAATCAATCGTTCACTCGTCTCATCACGCGTGGATAGCAAAAGGGATAACGCTGTGCCAACTTCGGCTAGTCGCCCTGGTGATGCAACGCCCTATCTATATATTCCCTATCTTTATTTTGTTCCCAGCGCGAAGAAGGCAGTTCCGCCTCATTTTCTAATGCCGTCCTTTGACATGTCCACACAACACAAGGGCTGGACGAGTGGCGGGTTATTCTAAAGAATTTCAGACTTGTCACCAGCCATAGAAGCATTTGCATTCGCGCTATTTAACCTGTTGTATTGGTCAGCATAGGAAGCATAGAAGCATAGAAACTTTGCTGGCCGCTACTTAAAGACTTGTTTCTGATTATGTTGTTGTTGTTGGCTTGAGGCAAGCGTCAACTGGCACAGAGCCGTTTAACCTGATTTTCGTTCAGTCGAATTCATTCACAAAACTGGCAACGATACCAACAACCACAGCAACCGACACGATGCAGCAGCAATGTAAGTCAAAGCCAACCCAATTTGTGCGCAGTACGAACACGTTAGCAAATTTGCCGTCCATAAACAAATAAGCTTTAGGATTAGGAGGATATGACAAACACAAACAACACACTTTTTGTACTAATTTTTTTTTTATAGAGTATATTTTTTATAAGGACACATCTCCGGTATCAAAAGCCAAATCGATTTAGACACGAACTGTAAGAGCTAGGGCCCTCAAGTTTTCGAATATCCATCCATTATCAAGTTTATTTCAATGAATCGATAATATCTACAATATCCTCAGAATTTGATTCACATGAATATTTAAAAATGCTATAGCACTTCAAAAATCTAGATCTACAGCAATATCAATTAAGAGACATAAAAGTTATTAAAGGACAAATAAATACTGGTTTCCGGTCGCATTTTATTAGGTTAAGCTTATTAGATCTAAAAATGTTACAGGTGAATCCGATTACGCAATACTCTGTGTAATAAGAGTGTAAATAGAGCTTAAAGCAGTTTGAGACCGTCTTCTGAGTATTATAACAGCAAAGCAGTGACCTTCAAACGGCTCCGAACTGCCGTCATATACACACACACACACACACACAAACGCACGCCGCTAACTGTTCTCAGAGGCTGTTCATCTTTTATGTCATTGAGCCTCAGTGCAAACCTTAAATATTTAATGGCCGATATTTATTAAACTGTGTATACTTTACGAACTTATATACCAATTTTGTTGTTTCCAGCTTATTTTTGAGATTTCCTAAAAATCCAGATAAAAACGATAATTATCGATTTTAGAACAATCGAGCGAGCTATCGATAATTATAGATAAACTAGATTTGCGAAACTTAAAAACCACACTTCAAATCTCTAGGTTTTAAAGTCTCTGTTTACCCGTCGATCTGCGTCTCAAACAGACGAAATGGGACGGACTGTCTTCAAAAGGAACTTTTCATTTTGTGAACAGAGTAGAAAAACGTGGCCTTTATGAAGTGACGATATGCGAACTTCAGCTTAATAAATAACGTCCGTACATTTTTAAACAAAACAAAAAGCTGATACATCTTCCTGAGCTGTTCTTTGATTAACCTTCAATTTTGCACGATTAATCTCATGTGAGGCAAATGTCATCAAAGCACTAAAAAGAAATGGAGCACACCGGCGTGAATAGCAAATAAATAAGCAACGATTAGAGCCACAATACCACAACGACAGCAGCAACTACAAAAATGCAGAGAGAAAAGCCAGCCAGCCAAGCCAAGCAAGCAAGCCAGCAACCACTCACAGCATCCAAGCCGTGTGGACAGCTGGAACTGCTGACTGGAGCTGTAGCTGGAGCCGGCGACGAGCGCACACTTATCTTTGAACAACGCAGCGGAGCACATGCGCAAGCACAAAACGCAGTAAAAGGAGGAAACTGAGCAGAGCCAAGCAAAGCAGAGCGGAGCGGAGCGGAGAGTGCTGTCGCAGCATTGACATTGGTCATGGACTTGGTAAACACTGAAGTGTGGCTGCGACTTCTACCAAGCAGGCGCAATAAAATCGTGAGCTTATTACGATGTACGGCCAAAAAGAAAGTTATTGTTGTTGGTTGTCCAGCCGGTTGTTGCAGTGTCGCGAGCGGAGTGGATGCTGGTTTCTCTTGGAATCATTTAGTGGCTGTTTGCATACTCACACTGTGGCTAAATCTTCGCTTGTGCGAGGCAGCTCCATTTGCAATGGAGACACCTTCTGCGAATTTAACCGCCTGGCCGCCCATGCAGCATTACGATATTTGGAGCGTTGAATTGAGAGAGCCAACGGCCAAGGAGCAGCTCATCGAGGACGATGATCTGCCAGCGCTTGACCAATTCCTGCTGCAGGATGCCTACAGCTCCTACAGTTCCGCGTGGAACAGCAACCAATCGATCAACAGCAGCGACACTCGACGTCCCAAAGGTAAGTCGGACAAGGTCAACAAAAGAGTACTCGACTGATTCAAAGTTACAAATTGTTAAGTTTGTGTAGTCAAGTAAAGTTGCCAGTTCTAATTTTACATTCGCGATAGTTCGAAGTTCGACATTCTAACTGAAAAATTGATTTCAAATGCTTAATATTGGCAACAAATTCCTGGCGAGCCTATCGCTGTCGAGAAAGTTGTGTTGCGATTCTCATTTAAGCTAAAACACAAATAAAATGTATATTTGCGATTAATTAATCGTCTTTAAACATATTTGATTGCATCCTATATATGTTGACTCCACACTTTAATAGGCAGTTTCTCAGGATGATTAATCCGCAGATGCATCTGTAGCAACGTTTCCACGTTCATGCAGCTTAGCCAGATGGAATAGAAAATGTAATGTCTATATCCGAAATTGAAAAGTATCTTTATCAGAACTAAACAAGTGGTCAATTCCCTTATAGGCGAGTAAGCTGCAGGCCGTTAATTGCTTTTAATTTAATTGGCGAAGCTGAAATCGAATAGTTTTAGCAGCAATTGGAGACAGCTCTGGTTATCGTAGTACAAAACAAGTGGGAAGATTCTAGTCGGGAACGCCCGAATAGGGGATCCCCTTAACGCCCCACTATAGAAACTAAATTCGTGTTTTTCTTCTAAACTAAAAGTACAGTCGTTACAAATGTATGTAGAAACCAAGAGGCAAATCTTTAGTATTTGATTTGCAGTTTTTTGATTTAATTGATATTTGGGGCGATTGGGGGGAAGTATTCAAAAACTGCGTATTGATTAGGAGAATCTAAAGTCGAAAAGTTTACATCTACATCTACAGCTTTTGTAGTTTTCCGGATCGCTGCGTTCGACGGAAAGACATAGAGACGGACATGGCTAAATCAACTCAGCTCGTCGTCCTGATTAGGAATATGTATACATTATGGGGCGGAGATGCCTCCTTCTGTCTGTTATATACATTTGTACAAAACTATTATACCCTTCTTGCCATTTTCAATGGGTTCAGGGCATAAAAAACGTTCTGTTAAAAAGATCGAATACTTAAGAATAGGAAGAAGGGGAAGGAATACATATTGACGCAAATTCGTGAACTTGACCACAACATTTAATATTCTAATATACTAATCTACCCTTATATTTCTTGCAGTAATACATCTGTTTCCGGTGCCCGTGGATGGAGAGTGCCTTTCGGATGATGGCCGCCGGTTGGGCAACTGCCTCAACGCGTACGAATGCCGGCAAAAGGGCGGCCAGGCCAAGGGCGAGTGTGCCATGGGCTACGGCGTGTGCTGCGTATTTGTGGCCGCCTGCAACGGGATCATTAGCAACAACCTTACGTACATTGTGTCGCCGGAGTTTCCCAGTTTCATGCCCAGCAATTTCACAGGCTGCCAACTCAAGGTCAAGATGATGAGCGAGGGCATCAGCCAACTGCGCCTTGATTTTTATCACTTTTCTCTGGGCCAACCAAATCGACGTACTGGTGTCTGTGATGGAGATGTCTTCAATATCAGCGGCGGTCCCAGCGGACCACTCACGCTCTGTGGGCAAAACAGCGGACAGCATTGTAAGTCCATGATGAACCTTATCCAAATACGTATGCGATGCTCCAAGTTTAATCGCAGACAGGGGCGAAAGACAAGTACAGGTGCTCTAGTCGGGAGTGCCCGACTAGGGGATAAACTGACAAAAGCTCAGGCAAACCCATGCTGGAGGCTCATCACTCGGTCCCACACTATAGAAAGTGTTGAAATACGGTATCCGAATAGATGTTTTTAATGTGCACAATTGTCTTATGTATCTCCTAGTCGTGTTCCCGCGACTAGAGCATTTTTACTTGTTTTTCACCAATTTATATATATATGGATTTGATTTTAGATACAATACTTGGAATACTCTTTGACATAATCAATTAATTATAGCCCCCGTTTAATCATTTGTAGTGTACTACGATGTGGGAGTACGGGCGCTGCCGCGTCAATCAACACTGTATGGAAGTCTGCGACCGCCAGTTCCCGCAAATATGAGCAGCTTTAACGGCAGCAATAATATGGACCAGCTCATTGAGATCAGCATGAATCTATCTACGCGTTTTTTGCCTATTCGACTGTGGGAGATTCGGGTGACACAAATACCCTTTAGTCAACGCGCACCGGCGGGCTGCTTGCAATATTACACTGGGGTGGAGGGCATACTGCAAACCTTCAACTTTGCGGACAATGGTCGGCACTTGGCCAATCAGCATTACCGTATCTGTGTGCGCCAGGAGTCCGGAATGTGCTCTATTATATATGAGCCCTGCGATGAGCAGTCCTTTCGCATTGGCGGTGGTGCTGGCGATGGCTCTTTTATGTCCAGCATGAACACTGAGGCGAGCAGCAGCAGCAGTAGCAGTAGCAGTAGCAGTAGCAGTACATCGAATGCTCCACAGTCGGAGGTGGCATCGACAGCGTCTATAGCTGTGAACAGCCCCACAGCATCTGCTAGCATTTCCATGTCGACGAGCAGTCTCACAACGGTAGCTCCCACGCGGCCGATGATGATCAATGCGAGCACAACGGCAGCAACGGCACTCGATGCCGCAACTGAGAGCAGTAGCACGGCGGTCGTGACGACGCCAGCTCCTTTACGTTCTAGCACTGTGCCGGCCATGCAGGAGAGCACTGCTGCAGATGAAGCGCCCACGTCGTCACCCGCAAACGATGATGCTGAGGGTTCTGGTTGGAATGAGGACGACAACATATTTAATTTTTTTGGCGGCGGCGGCGGCGGTAACGGAAATGCTGGGACCACAGCGCAACCGGGTGTGCTAAGACGTCCACGTCCAGTGGGCGGCGGAGGTTCCTCTGGCGGATTCGATCTGTTGGGCTTCTTACGCAACGCCTTCAATTTGCGCCTCAGGCACCGCCGACTGCGTCGACAGAAGCGTCAATTCTTTAGCACCTGCACGGATCGCATAACGATGCCCTGCATTATTGAGGATTTCATTGGCACGGGACTTGGCCCCTTGCCAGGCTGTGAGCCGGTGCACTGCGGCTCCCAGTTTTGCTCCTCAGGTGTCTGGCCCTGTCGCGTCGAGAGCACCGTCACACCTTTCTACATAGGAGTGCATTTTGGAGATGGAAGCGACAGGGGCAAGGGGAGTGCCGAGGATAACATTGGCGCCTGCCTGCGATACTCTCAGGTGCAGTGCATTTAAATTTTAATTAAATGTAATTTACTTATTTCACTTGCGAATTATAATTACATATAATTCAATTTGCTATTCATGGAAGGAAGTGGGGTATTGAAAGGGCAAAAGTGTAAAAATCATCCTTACTAAGCAATCTTTCGTAAATTTTGCTTTAATTCAAAATTTGCTTAAACCTTAGAAATATTCACCTGCTGCCGCATACGCCCTGGGACAATGCTGCTCCGCATACTTGCCATAAGCGGTACCTGACCCCACCTTAAGGGTCAACTTATTGGAAACGTCGTTCCACATATGTATTAAATACGAATTTTTTGTGCGCTCTAGCGTCGGGTTCAGGAATTTGGGTTCAAAAAAGTGTTCCCAATCCTCCCAAGGCACCGCATAAAAAGCTTTACGCTCGAACACCTTGAAACCCAAGCAACGCTTGTTGTCCTCTATCATCAATGAGACATTTTTTGTGCCACAAATTTTTTGAACTACGCGTGTAATGACACCAGGTCCATTATTGCCCCAGGCATTACCATCGAAATGCTGCTGAAAGTCTCGTAGACAAGACTCGGCAACCTCGTGCCCAAAACCAGTAGGCCCCATGCTCATGACTCCACTCGCAACGTGACTATCAGACTCGACGCCTGCATAGTTCAATGGAATATTTTCCATGCTGCGCAGTACCACAACGTCCATGTCCAGATAGATGCCGCCAAAGCGATAAAGACTTATAAATCGGAGCAGATCGGATATGTGGTTAATCAGATACCTATGTCAAACGGATGAGTTTAGGTAATGAATTCGTTAGAAAGTACGAATTCAGTTAGGTCTCACCTCGAACTAAACAGATACCCATATTTCACCCACTCCTCAATAGGCGTTCCGGTCACATATCGCCTAATATTTAATTGACGGAGCTCCACGTTCTTGTAGCTTCGAATGGCAGCGATGCTCGACTGCTGGCCTTGACTGCTGTTCTCGTTGTAATGGTACGTGGGACCAGCAAATAAAACGAACACCTGGAAAGAAGGATTATGCAACGCTGCCGACTCAATAGCGCAGGCTTGGCGTGCTGTCAGCTGCAACATGTTGTGTATCATCTCCGGTTTTGGCCGTTTGATGCGGCTGGTCTCCAAAAAAAATATGCTACGTCCAGGCCTTGGCTTAGGCTCCGCCAGCAGCACATCATCAAGTGGCCTGGGTATATTTGCACCCAAGGATTGTTTTCTTGTGTGTTTCCAGCTTATGATAAGTGTCATTGCCTGTTCAACAATCCGTTCATATGTGAAAGTAATGATAAGGGCGCCCACAAGCAGGACAATAAGCGCTAGAAACAATCTTAGTCGTGTGCTTGGCAGAAATTTAGCCCGCAATGCCATGTTGATGTCGCCAAATGTTGAAAACTACTGGAAGTATTAGAATAGCCATTAGCGTATCCAATTGCTGTGTATTTATTTTATACGCTTAATTTGCACAGCATTTAGAAATTACTGGCTCTAGCTTTTATAGTTTAATGGTTGTGCTTAAAAAAGCGGATCAAAAAAGCGATAAATATCGATAAAAAGAAAACGGAAAAATTTATTGGTCTTTAATATATAATAAATATATAATAATAAATAAACTTGATCTGCGTGTGGTGTATACAAACCGAATGAGTCCAGGATCAGCTTTCTAGCTTTTGTAGTCTCTGAAATCGATGCGTTCATACAGACAGACCAACAGAGCTAAATCACCTGAGCTCCTTGTCCTGACCAAGAATATACATATGTATGTATATACTTTATAGGATCCGAGATGCCTTTTACGTACATTTGCACAAAACCATTATACCCGTTTTACCCATTTTCAGGGTATAAAAACTAACAAAAACTCTGATGAATTATTGCAAAATGTAAACGCAATATGGCAAAATATTTCAATTAAGCGATGTCAGGACTTTGTCGCTAACCTTCCGAATAAATTTTGAATTTTAATTAAATCTTACTTATTGTTGTTCTTACTAATAATTGTTAATATGTTAAACACTAAACTAGTTATCCAAGGCTTTAAAAGCATTATTTTTGTTTCTCTTTCAATAAATAATTGTCTTAAAAAAAACTATTATGTTTTATAACAAGTGCGAAGGATCGGGTGCGCCTGACTAGGAGATACCCTGAACCCTGTATA